>CABHPP010121124.1:2500-30933 GCA_902168425.1 Peromyscus attwateri | reverse complement strand
TAATTTAAGATGTAAGAACTAGATAGCTAGAAGCCTGAGCCATTAGGCCGAACAGTTTAAATAATAGAAGCATCTGAGTGTTTATTTTGTAAGTGGGCTGTCGGACTGCCGGGACTTGGCGGGAGCTGGAGAGAAATTCTCCAGCTACAGGTATGATATAGAAATGATGGGAAAAAAGGATCGATTATTAAATCTACTTTAATCCCAAAACAACTATTAATCTTACATATTTTACATTGGTATGGATTTTAGTTTATTGATACAAATTTAAAGTTAATTTTATTATACTGTATGTATATTTCTACTCTTGTTTAGGGTATTGTGTTTATGCAGCTCATTTAAAATGTAATGTATAATTAAGAAATACAGATTAATAGTCATCTATAATAGTCAAACTTATGGTCATGTTAGGTATGCTTTCAAAGTCATATAGAGATATAATTCAGATAGATAAGTAATCTTCAAACACTTCAAAGACCTACAGAATATGGCATTTAAAATATTTTCAGGACTTAGACTTTTCTTGACAGTGAGACACATCTACTCCTGGCAGCACCAATTACTTCAAAGAGGATGATGGGCATTGAAGAAACTCCATATGGAGTTTGTTTTCTTTATGGCAAAAGCTAGCCATGTGGGCAAAGAAAGTGCCCTTGCCTGGACTGCTGACAGTGTGCTGTCCATATTGGACAAGCAGGACACAAAAGAAAGTGACTGCAGAACTTTGTGAAGCCAAAGTGGGACAGTCCTTCAAAAATCCTGCTTCACTCTTAAGTCTGTCAGATATGCTAGGCCTATAGGCCGAAGATGGATGCCCCAACGTTGCAGAGTAACTTTGGGTGACTGTCCAGGCAGCCCGATGTCCCTGTCATTAGGTAACATTACATCCTTCTGGAGTCTTTGATGGAGTTGAAAACTAGATAGTTATAGTTTTCTCTAGTTATAATAAAAAGATAAATTAGATACAATACTTTAGACTCACCAAGATAAGATAGATAATGAAGTATTTTCTCTAATTTTGTCAAATGCAAATGGATTGGATGTTGCTATTGTAATTTACTTAATAATTGTTTTTGTTTTACTATATTAAGGTTAAAACCTTCCTTTTAATTAAACAAAAAAAGGGAAATGCTGTGGGATAATGCTCTTGTACATAGTAAAGATTTGTCACTTGAACTGGTTTAATAAAATGCTGATTGGCCAGTAGCCAAGCAGGAAGTATAGGTAGGATGAGCTGTTTTTTCATGAATTCATGCCCCACATCCGGTGCCAGATGTTGCACAAATCCTAATTGGTCTTAATAAAAACCTGGAGCCAGATATCAGGGTGAAAGCTGAAAGATCAGAGAAGCAGAGCAAGCCACAGCCACCACCTCTTAACTCACCAACTCCTCAGCCTGCAAGAGCCTGAAAAGACTTGACTGAGTTCCTGTCTCCTCCTGCCTTATATTCCTTTCTCTGCCCAGCCATATCACTTCCTATCTCAAGCTTCCTAGTGCTGGGATTAAAGATGTGTGCCACCACTGCCTGGCTGTTTCTCTTTAGACTGGATTAATCTCATGCAGTCCAGTGTGGCCTTGAACTCACAGAGATCCATCTGTCTCTGCCTCCTAAGTGCTAGGACTAAAGGCGTGTGTCACCACTGCCTGACCTCTATGGCTAACTCTGTGGCTAGCTCTGTCCTCTGATCTTCAGGCAAGCTTTTATTTCTTAGATTACAAGCAATATATCACCACATATCTTTGCTCTGGCACTGCCTGGAAGTCTTCCTCACTTGCCCTTTCTAACCATCTCTTCATGGCTATTGTACACACCTGCTTAGGAACTGAAGGCACAGGAGCCATAGGACCATGGATGGGACTCTAGAAGACAATTACCACTTCCTGCTTCTCCCACTGCCTCAATTCCCACCCCCAGGGCTTCTACCTGATGACCCTGCTAATGGGGAGCCCAGTCACTGAGCAGCCTTTCTAGATTTTGGGCTACCCAGCCTACTCATGTCCTGGTGAGTGGGTGTGCACCTGTGAGAGCCATTGTTCTGGTCTCTCTCCTCACTCTTGCTCCTTACTGCCTGCGACCCTCCTAGCATGGTCAGGAAACACTCATTTTCTCTACAGAAAAAGGGTAAATAGATTGTGCATACTTACAGTAGTACACACCCGTGCAGTCAAAGCCCCTGGCTGTTGGATGGACCTTTGGAATGCTGTCCATGAGGAAGCAGGTGCTTCAAGGGATAGGACTTCACACCAGGGATTTTATCAAGCTCAGAAACAAGTCAGATAAGACAGTGTCCTGTCTAGTGGAACATTTGTGCACGACCACATGTAGTTTTGAAAATGGAGGAAATGGTCAACATAACATTCAGAGAGTGGTTATGTTGAGGACAGGCCGGGAATGGAATAGGAAGAACACACTAATAGGGGCCGGGCAGTGGGTCAGATGTGGTCATTACAAATATCTTATGTGTTCTTTTACCCCCCCCCCTCTCTCTCACACACACACACACACACACACACACACACTGCTATGCAACAATTTCAAAGATTAGATGGGGAGGATCCCAGAGGTTCATCTCTTGCCTGTTCTGACAGATCTGGTGTCAGGAAAGAGGGCCCAGTGAGTGCCTGGTCTCCATGCCCCTATCTCACCCCTGACATCTGTATTTTCAAAAGCTGTTTTACACCATTCTCCATTTCCTTCCCTCTCACAGACTGGTTGGTTGCCCAAGACAAGTCTTGCTAGAGTCCCCAGGAGAAGTGTCAGTGAACATAATGGGCAGTTCCAGGGATGGCCTTGCCTGACATCCTGGCAATGTTTGAGGTTGCAGACCCAGGTGTCCCTCTTCCTGGCATTTCTAACATTCACCCTTGACCAAACTTCTCAGTTTCTTTTGTGGGTTACCTGCCTCTGTCCATCCCTTCATTAAGTGGAGGTATCATAGGGGTCCTCTCCAGATCACCCCATACCCTCAGTCGCTGCTGCAGACGAGCTCTCAGTTCTTTCCCAGCCCACCCTGTCTTTCCTGGATGCCAGCCCAAACATCAACTTGTATACTAACCTCTCCTTTCAGCTGCCACACAGGCATTTCCCTCCAGTTCCTGGCCTTTGTTGCTAGCTGGTCCTCTCCTGGTAGCCTCTCTCCAACCTTCCAAGAGCCCAAGACACGTGTCTCCATTTCAGTTCCTCCTCTTCTCTCTGCTACCATCTCTTCTCTTTCCCTAGACCACATCGGCACCAAGTCTAGCCATCCAGCCTCTTAAACGGCACTCAGCTTTACCTATTCTCTCCATGCCTACCAAGGCCTCCTACTCAGAGCCAGCATCTTCTGCTTGCACAGCAGCATTCATCTCATTGCAGTCTCCTTGCAGCTAGCCTTGGCTCAGTACCTAACCCACAGGTCATGGAACTGTGTCCTTGAGAGTGTGAGAACCTGAGTGCAGTCTGTTTATAACCCTCTGGTGGTTGCCACTGCCCTCAGGCTCTCCACCACTTGTCCCTAACCTACTTTCCCTCCTCATTTTCTCTCATATCCCTCACCTGTGCCTCAACCCCACCCTCGCCACAGTGAACTTCTTTCGGTATCTCAGAGACACCAGGCTTCCTTTCCTTTTACCTCCAAAGCAACATGTCTCCACCTAGAACATTCTGTGGCTGTCCCTATCCATTCTCTCTCACCTCATCTCTTAGTTAAGCTTTCAGGAAGCCTTTCTGGACTCAGCCAGGAATGGTAGATGGGTCCACAATCCCATAGCACCTGCTCCATTTTCTATTTGATTCAACCACTTGTAACACTCTCTATCAGTTGCTTCTTAATCGCTCTTTCTCCCAGTGTGGATTCTTAGCACTGGGCAGCAGGATTCCACACAATGCCTGACCCCCCACCAAGTAGGCGGTAACAATGTTCAATGAGTGGAGAGTGAATGACACACGTGTTCTCACAGGAGGGGAGTGGCTTGCCCCAAGTCACACAGGAAAGAGAAAGGTGGAAGTCGGGCTGGAGGTTTCAAAAGCTCATAGCAGTCACCACCTATGCCTACGTTTGGCCATCCTACCCCATCCTGCATCCCATAGCTGGCCAAGGAGCACTTCCTTGGCCCAATCGAGGCTAGGAAGTTCAGGATGGAAGCTGTCATGGTTACCTGGAAGCAGGTGGGCCCTGGCCTCCCTGTAGGGATATCTGACTGGTAGAAAACTTTGAGCTCCGGGGTCAGGGCGATGACCGTCTTGATCACCAAGGAGATGATGTCAGACCAGACCTTCTTGATGTCCACACCTTTGGAGGAGAGTCTGCAGAGGATGCTCGAAAAAGTCCTCTTGCTGCCTGTGCTGGCGCTGTCAGAGTGGATGAACTTGCCACTGTGGATGTTCAGCGAGTAGTTGGTCAAGTGCATAAAGACATGGTGCAGATTCTGGGGGTTCGGCTCTTGATATGGCTCTGTACAAAATCTAGAGAGTCCATCTTTGGCTATATAAATCTCTAAGGGGTCCAATGACTTCAGCAAGACATATAGACGGATGTCGAACTTGAGCTTGTCAATAAGGAGAGGCTTATAAATGTACTCCTGGACCACTGCCGGCCTGCTCTGGAGGGTCCCAGTCAGGCGGATGTCATTGGGATCTTTAATGAGGTAGATTCCATCACCCTGACAACCACCATCTGGTTTCACAATAAAAGTGGGCTTCCAGGACGGGTCACCATCTTTCACCATCCGGACCTGGAGGGAGGGAAAGACCTTTAGCACTGTGTCAGAGATCGCCCTTCCCGAGTGCTCACTAGGTGTCTTCCACAGAGATAATGCCATCCAGGGGTACAGTGACATGGGACTGTCTTCAGTCTCTAGAGGGATGTAGAACATGGATTAGAAAGGCAGTCACAAGACTAAGTGCAAGTCACTTTGCCAATCCTTAGTTGTATTCTTGTATGAGTCATGTAACTAATAACAATGACAATGGCTTAATACAATTTGTGAGTGTCTGTGGTATCATATAGGCACCTTACACTAGTTACTTCATCAAACTGTCCCAGAAAACACGGGGTATAGATATTATAGAGGGGTGTACCTTGTCTAACCTGGCTTTGAACTTGCTCTGTACCTAGGGATGACCTTGAACTCCTGACCCTTTTATCTTCAACTCCCAAGTGCTGGGATTACAGATAAGCAAGCATCACCACTGGCTTATGTGGTGCTGGACTGTGCATGCTAGGCAAGCACACGCCGCCTGAGCTACATCCTCAGCTCAGGGTGAGATTGGGCTAAGGATTCAATGAGAAAATAAAAGCTGATGTGTGAGTGACGAAAGCCTGGCCATGGTCATGTTTTAAAGATAGAGTAACTTGCCACTCTAACTGGGGGAGGTGGCAGAGCTGGGACTGACTCCTGGACTGACAGCTCTAGAGCCCTGTGCCTTCCTCCATATTCCTTTCAACCCTCAATGGGACAATATAAAGATGTGACCAACTGAAACGTGCAAAGGACCGAGCGCAGTCACCCCGAGCCAGCACACGAGAAACAGGTTTTCTGGTTGATGTGCGTCTCACAGACTTGGCCAAGCCTGGACCTGTGATCCTGTATAATTTATAGGTACCTGATTCCTCCAGGCCATGGCTTCAAGGTGTTCTCTGGAGCTCACATGGTGGAAACTTAACCCTCATATGCATGTATTGATGGTATCTTAAGGTGGAAACTTAGCGGGTAAAGTTGGAGAGGTCATGAGAACCGAGGCCGTGACAGCACTGGTGGCTTCATGAGAAAGGGAGAGCCCACCCCTCCCCACTGGCGGCTAGCAAATTTGCCACGTCATGTCCTGTGATGCTCTCTGCCACCGTGTGATGCAGTAAAAGGTCCTTCACCAGCTACCAGCATCTTGACATTGGACTGTGGAGCTGAAAGACATACTTCTATTCTTTGCAAACTGGCCAGGCTCAGGTACTAAGACAGCCTGAGACAGTCATGTTGGGGAGCTTTGGGAAGCTGTGGAAGTTGATACCTGAAATGTCGAGAGGAGGTTGGCAGTGGGGACAGTAAAGATGGACAAAGGTGTAGAGGACGCCTGCTCTCTCTCTGCAGCTTCCGGCGTGGAAGCTCTGCTCGGAGCTGTCACCAAGAGCAGCGCCCAGAGGCAGGCAGAGCCGGTGACATCCACTGCCAGCCTTTGCCTTTGCTGTGCAAGCCTGACCCAGGCCATCTGTGCTCTAGAATGTACTTATCTCTTTGACTGGCCTATATTTCTAACTGAAGCTTTTGCCGATTCCTTGGGCTTGTAAAAGATCCTTAACAATGGAGAAACACTTAAAGCCTTAATAATGGTTCACATCAATTGTTTCCTCCATGTCAGCAGGATTCTAGAATGGAACTTCACAAGAGATCAATGCGGGCTCCCGGGCCCTTCACAGAGCCTTTCCTGCAACGGTGACCTTGACGTTTCTGCCATTATTTAATATTCATCCAAGGCATCCACATGCACGGCCTTTACGGCAAATATGAGTGCAATGGACAAGTGGCAGCCATGGATCAGCCAGGGAAAAATGTCAAGTTTGCACTGACGGGCAATTTCTGCCTCTGGGAAGCTTTTTCTAGGCCAATGATACTAACAGTTCAATATATTATCAGGAGTGATATTTTCTCTTTTGAATTCGGGGTATGTGCCTTAAATAAATTAAACTACATGGTCAATAGTCCCTGTCATTTATTACACTGTTGAATATTTCTTCTGCTCTTTGCCAGAGTTGTCACTACAAATCAAGATTATTAATTCTAATAGAATCGTTGAATTTTCTGAACCAAAAGGATCCTTGGAGATCGACATCATCCATCCACTTACAATTCAAAGGGGAGGCTGAGGCTTAGAGAGGCAACAGGACTTGCCTTGGGTCCCATAACTGGCTAGTGGGCAACTGGGACAAGAACCCAGATCTCTTGGTTCCACTTCAAGTTCACTTGGCCATTGATACTTTTGATAAGATAAAATCAAAGACCTATTTTCTGACTTCTGTAGGAAAGGTTCTCTTGGTATCCCAGACATTACTGACATCTGGGCTCTGACCTCACCCTGAAGATGGCTGTCTCAGAGCTGTCTGGGATAGCCCAGTTTCAAATCTTCTGTCTGGATTGCCAGTGTGATCAGAAGCAAGTGCCATTAGGCTCAGTCATTAAAGGAACTGCCATGCCATCAGGCCCCGAGTTTGATCCCCACCATAAAAAGCTGGACATGGTAGTGTAAGCCTGTGATCCCAGCACTGGGGAAGCAGAGACAGGGGGATCCCTAGGGCTCGCTGGCCAGCCAGGCTAGCTGAGCTCCAGGCTCAGTGAGAGACCTTGCCTCCAAAGCAAAAAAAAAAAAAACAAAAACAAACAAACAAACAAACAAAATGGTCAAGAGCAATTGAGAAAGACATCTGGCTTTGACTTCTGGCCTACACACACACACACACACACACACACACACACACGCACACGCACACGCACACGCACACACACGCACACACACACACAGGGCCTAGGAAATGAGGTCCCTATATCTTCAGTCCCCTCAGCCACTTCTTTAGCAAGAAAGACTTTTCAGAACTCATATCCTCTGACTTCTGTTCCCCCCGCCCCCAAAGACACCTTTCCCTCCAATGACTGATGTTAAATACAGTTTCTATCTCAGGACCCCACCCCCACCCTCACCTCCCACTGAAAATTTTGACTTGATTTCAGCTGAGACCTGGATATGTGATTCTGACGTGTGCACCGGGACCCACTGGACTAAAGTGAATTAAGCCAAAAATACCATCTGAAGCCACTATCTGAAATGTGGTTCTCTGCCTTGGTGTTGCCCTTACACTACAGCTGATGGTGTCTCTGGTTATCCAACTCCGCTGTCGGATGTGAAACCCATTATCTTGTAACTGTATACACGGATGGCTGAGAGCGATACACAGTGGATGCCTTGGCCAGCTTGCTTGGCACCCAGGAGACTTACTGAAAAATTTCTGCATCTTTTACTGCCCCCTAGTGGATATTTTGGAAAGGCATCTGGGAAAGCCAGTCTGTTCAAATTTCCAACATTACTTAAATGGGGTATTATTAGCCTTAAAGGGGAAGGGAATGCTAAGAAGGTGGCACCTTGAGGGCTCTGAAGAGAAACAAGCCAAACACAAAAGAGAAACAAGCCAAACACAAAAAGGCAAGTCCTGTAGGGTCTCACCAAAGTCAAATTCTTAAGAATACAGAAGTAGAAGGGTGTTTGCCAGGCCTGGGTTGGGGGTGGTGGTGGTTAATAAATGGTCTAGTTACTCAAGAGTTAAGATATTCTACAGCTGGATGGTGGTGATGCTTGGACGACTGAACTTTACAGTCTAAAAAACGATGGAGCCACGGCTGAGGAGACGGCTCTGTTGGAGAAGTGCCTGCAGCCCACGTATGTGGCCCTGCAGCGTGGTGCTCGCCTGTAATGCCAGAGTTGGGATGGGGTGGGGAGCACTGAGGCAGGCAGATCCCAGAAGCTCCTTGACTAGCCAGCATAGCTGAGCTGATAAGCTCCAAGCAGTCTCAAAAGCTAAAGTGGAGAACAGTTCTACAGATTCTTGCAGGAGTCTCTGGCCTTCGCATGCACATATATACATGTGCATGTCTCCACATAAAAACATATGCACACACACCACACATACCACATACACACATACACATGCCACACACATCACACCACACACTACTTACACACATACACCCACCACACCCCACATCCCACACCACACCCCACATCCCACACCACACACACCATACACACATACACACACCACACACACACCACACACACACCACTCACACCACTCACACCACACCATACACACCACATCACACATATACATACATGTACATATCCCTTATCCCACACCACACACCACATATCCTACATCCCACACCACACACACACACACACACACACACACACACACACACACGGAAAAAAAAAAAGACGAAGCTGGCAAACTCTGTCATTCATATTTACTCTTTGGTGAGTTGAAAAAATAAGCAAAAGCCAGAAAAGTCTGGATGTGGGCTCCAGTGTTGCTAGGTCATCTCTAACTGTTGTGTGGCCATGGAAAGTCACTGGACCTTCTGGCCTCTGCTGTGTTCACCTGTAGAATCAAGGGCTCATTGGAAGGTCCTGGGCTTCAGGCCGCTAACAGGTGTTGAGCAGGGGTTTATCTGGACATTACCTCTCCTGGGGGCTGTGTCACAGACACACAAGCAGCATTAATCACACCGGGAGGTCACGCTGTGCTTTACCACCAGCACTCAGGGACGATGTGAGAGCGGACTGTGGATAAGAGACTTAGAATGCGTTGGGGCATGGGAGAGAAGCAAGCCGAAGCACTTGGAGGAATTCAGCAGCTGGACTAGAAAGGACAAAGCATCATTAGCATTGAGAGGCAGGCGTGGGGACAACCTCTGAATCGCGATGACACCAGGGATGTCAAAGCTAGTTAGAGCAGCGCTCTGTCGTACTGGAGGATCTGCATTCCGTCATAACAACCTGGGCCCTTGGTGTCACAGGCACAAACAAGGCTTTGACAGATGAGGTAGGTGTGACAAAAGGTACATTGGACAGGACACAGGGGCCCAATCCTGACAGCTGTGGAGTCTGAGACTTACCCAAGGGAAAGCCCACCACTTCGTATGCAAGACAATTTCTGAGCCCAGCTATGACTGAAGGCAGCTGTCACTGTAGGTGACCAAGGCCAGACAGGGAGGGCAGCATGGGCCATCTGAGGGGCAGAGGTGGGAGGTGGACTGAGGTGGTTACAAAGAACTTGAGCAGATGACAAAACAGGAGAAAGTGGTGGACATTTAGGAGACTGCCAATGACAGAGACTGCAAGAGAGGGATCACCAGTGTCGGGGACACACGACTCCCACTCATAAGATGAGCAGGCAGAGTGGACAGCCCCAGACACCACGCCTGGTCAGGCCCTGTTCTACACACTTCATCACATGTAATCTTCACCACTATCTTATTTTATAGACAAGAAAATGGGGGGCCAGAGATGTCTATTAACCTCCCAAAGGTAACACAGCCAATAGGGTGAGGAGCCAGGGTTCGAACTTAGGCAGTCAGATTCTAAGTCCATGTCGAAAATGAATAGATTACTGTTGGATGTGAGAGGTTAGCCTGGTTGGTAAGGACCTTGAATATCATTTCAGGGACTCTAGGTGATGCTCTGCAAAGGTGGGGACTTCCTAACGTGTTTTTGAGAAGGAAGAAACTAATTGATGTGTATTATGGAAAAATCTTCCAGGCCCTGGATAGAAAATGTCCTGGAGGGCGCAGATGTCCATGGACCAAGAGGAAATGCTGGCACTGGACAGTGGGACTGGAGGAAGGAGGGAAGCTTGAGGAAAACACGTAGAACTAGAATGCTCCAGTTCAGATACAAACTGTTTCCTTCCAAAGGCTCAGAGGCTCATTTGCCAGTGTAGGCAATGTTCTGAGGTGGAGCTTTGTGGACCTGAGGCTCCGCTTTCATCAGCAGATTAACTCACTGATGAACTCAGAATGTGGATGGACAAGCTGGAGAGATGGCTCAGCAGTATGGAACTCACATTGCTCCTGCAGAGGACCAGAGTTCAGTTCCCAGCACCCAGGTCAGGAGGCTCACAGCCACCTGGAACCCTGGCTCTGGGGGAACCCCACCTCTTCCAACAGGTACTTGAGCTCATGTGCACCCCCCACCCCGCAAATACATATCATTTAACCATTTTTTTTTAAAGTTTAAAATAGTTCAAATAGACCATTGGGAGGTGGGGAGCTGCAGGGGGTGGAGTCTAGTGGGGGACGTTGGTCACCCTCTCTGCTTCCCACCCATATGAGGTGAGCTGCTTTGCTCTCCCACTTCTTCTGAGATGTTTAACCTTCCCTCAGGACCACAGCAATAGAACCAGACAATCATGGGCCTAAACTTCTGAAAGTCTAAGAGCACACCAAGTCCTTCCTCCTTTCAGTTGTTTAGATGAAGCGTTTCATCACAGGGATAAGAAACTAACAACTCCTTGGGCGAGGGACTCTTAAATACCTTGGTTGGGGAACTAAGAGGATTTAGCAGGCAGTCAGGAGTGGGGGGCAGGGGGAGGTGATGAGCCAGGTAATGGGCCAAGGACACAGCTGGGAAGTGTTTATGTCACTTGGTGTCTTTGTCACTTTTCTGCTGCTGTAATGAAATACCATGACTCAGGCAAGGCAACTTACAGAGAGAGAGAGTTTATTTTGGCTAATGGCTTCATAGGGGTGAGAGTCTGTGATGGCCGGAGCAGCAAGCTGAAAGCTCTTATCTTGGACCATAAGCAGGAAGCAGAGAGAGCTAACTAGAAATGGCATGAGTCTTTCAACTCCCCAAACCCACCACTAGTGACACATTCCCCCAACAATGCTGCACCTTTTAAACCTCCCCAAACACCGCCACCTGCTGGGCACCAAGTGTTCAAATACAGGAGCTTGGGGGGGGGGAGTGGGGGGGAGATTCTCATCCAAGTCTCCACACTTGGACATGTGAGTCTAGAGTTTGGGAGAGAGATGTGTAGTCACCAGATGATGATGGCTGCCACAGACCAGATCATCTTGGAAAATAAAGAAGGAGTCTGGGAAGGGCACCGAGATGGTGAGGCCTCTCTTCCGAGCTTGACCTGCAGGCAACTGTTGGATTTTCAACAGGAGATGGACACAGGCACCCACGAGAACTGCCACATGGAGGTCTGAGTTTGATGCAAGAAGATGTCATGGCCACAGGATCCCTGAAGGCCTGAACAGGGGCAGGATAGTGGCACTGGGGCAGGAGGATGGGAGGAGGCAGGTTGCTGGGAACCCCATAGTAACCAGATGGATATAAGGAGGTGGGGGAGGAAGATCTCAGGGTTTAGGGCTTCAGTAGTCATGGAGGTGGTGCTGTGCCAGGTACAGATTGAGGGAGTATGGCAAAGAGCAGGTATCACTGGGGAGATTGGGGAGGGGGCTCTTCCGCTGAGTCATCCCGAACTGATCATCATCAGCTCTTGCCATGAAGTTAATTTCAGCTTCTGTAACCTCATTCCTCAACCATGTTGTTCAATATTTCCTCAAGAAAATTAATTTTGATACAGAAACTCTCCCAGTCTGAAAAGAAAAACACGAGGTGCTGTCTGGCAAGGATGAGCCCTGGATTTTAAACTGGGAAGCAGGATAGCACGTGCAGAGTGGTGTAGCTCCTGACTCCTTCAGCTCCAACTTATGGGGAGCCATGGACCGTGTGGAAAGGAGGGTACCTGACACTGTAACTGGCTCTGGAAGGATTCCAGTTCAGAAGACCTAAATTGCAATTTTTAAATTGAAAAAAGAAATGCCCTGCAGCTTTATTACGGATGAGTGTTGCCTTAGGAGAAACGACACTAAGCATCCCGTGGAGTTGTTGCTGGCTGCCCAGGTGCGACACGGCTTCCATGGAGCAGCCCTCCTTTGGCAGACAGCCCTGACTCACCCACCCTTGCCCGTCCCTCTTCCATCCCTTCATGTGGGCTTCCATGGCTTCTCCTGGCCCCTCTGACTCTCTTTGCTTGCAGAATTCCTACCCAACATGCACAGCGCAGTCATGAGAGTGCTGGCCTGGCCTGCAACCCTTCAAGTGGCCCTTTTTCCTTCCACCATGCTGCCTGCATCCAGCTGTCCTTCACACTCAGCCCTTCAAGGCCCAGGAAGGAAATGTCACTGCACACAAGTGTTCATTTTTGCATGTGCACACTTTATAAAGAGAAACCAAGGCCAAGAGGCACAGAGACTTGCCCAAGGCTTTCAGATAACTAGCAACAGAGACAGAATTAAAATCCTCAGACTCCCAGCCCAAAGTTCTTTCCACCAGAATGAACTGGGGACTCTGACGAAGTTTTTTGGAAGTAGCGCTCTTTTTCTGAACAACACGTAACATGGGCTGAGTGATAGTATCCATTTCTGGGCTATGCAGAGCAACCTGTGTTTCCAAATCACCATTCCACAGAAAACAAGGAAGTGGGCCCAGGTACCATGCAGGAAGCCTACAGTTGCCCAGTCAGCAGGTGGGACAGAAGCTCTAGCTCAAGCCTTTACTTTGGAAGATGCTTCAAGTTTTACCTGAGAAGCAGGTACAGCAGATAAACTGCCCGGTGAAGCTAGAGGCAAAGGGCCCTCCACCTGCTTTACTTCAAATGCCCATGCCAAGTGATTTCTTGGATGGATGTCACTCTTGATAAGTACAAGTTTATGTGGGACATAATCTATCCATCATTAGGGAGCAATCAAAAAGCCACTTGAGAACGCATCTGGGGCCATAAACTCTGCTCAGTAGGAAGGAACTAGTTATTTTGTGTTTGTCCATCCACCCCCTGCAGGGCCTTTGGAATGAGGATGCCAGCCCTGTGGGTCAGCCTTGCCTGGCATTCCTGACACTTCCCATGGTTCCAGCCTCAGTTAGCTCCCCACCCATCCTACTTGATTTCTCTAACAAGTAGATACTAAGCCTGACTTGGTGGCCTGAAACATGCCATCCCAGAGGCCTTGCATGACCTCTGAGTGCAGGAAGGACCTCAGGCAGCTGCTTCCTTTTGTGACCAAGTCCATGTACCTGAGTGCCTGTTGGGGGACAAGGATTACAGTAGGTTACAAGGCTTTCATAGACGGCGATTCAAATCTCAGTACAGACACTTTCTGGGGAAACTTGTCTGTTTCTGTTCCTGTAGGCTGGGTAGTTTGTGAAGAAAACTGGTTTATTTGGCTCCCAGCTTGGGAGGTTCAAGGGTATCAATCACATCAGCTTCGATGAAGGTCTCATGGCAGATAACATCACATTCAAGAGGGAGAGATCACATGGCCAGACAGGAATCCCAAGAGTGACTTAGAAAGTCACTCTGTAACAGCGTGGTCTTTTGAGAAGGTCCCAGAGAACTGCGTTAACCTCCAAGTGACCTAAGGACTTCCACCCTCCCAGCACTGTGACACTGGGACCAAGCTCCCGACACATCAGCTCTTGGGGCACAGGCTCAAACTACATCCACACTGCGGCACTGCCGCTGGACCTGCCCAAGCTGTTCATCTTGCGGATGTCGGTATCCTTGTCTGTCCAGGAGAGGGGTGATGCTGCTCCCAACAGTTCAAGAATAATCCAGTACTAGCCAGCATTTACTTGCTACAGCTTGTTCCAATTTGTACCAGCCTACCTCGGTTTCCCCAACATCCCTTGTGTTCCTGTTGGAGGTGCATCCCAACCACCTTGGCTGGGGTCTAAGTACATGCTTGGGCTAGCCCATCAATGATTAGGACCTGTCTACCCACACTCAGCTCATGTTTCCTATACCCCTAGGACCACTCCCCTCCAGGGTTCACGCTCCCAGCCTGGCTCCTGGTCTCATGAGTCCCCTTGGTCTCCTGCGAGGTAACAGAAAGGTTCACAACTGCGCCAATCCTGAATCCAACATTCAACTGCTGAGTGAGATCTGCCTCCAGCTAAAGCATTTTTCCAATTGTGAGGATTTCCTGCTAATGAACTGGCTAAATAATCTTTAGTTCACTTCCAAGTATATACAACTTCATTACAGTTAAGAGCACTTGAGATCATGGGCTCAAGTCTTCTTCCTACTGCCCAACACTGCATTCCCACATCTCTTGTATTCCTACAGCAATCCTCACATTAAACTGATCAATGTCATATTTTGCAACATCCCATCCAGGTGCCCTTCATTTCAATGTTCTGTCAGACAAAGTGGCAGTCTTAGTCACAGGACTAAGCACATCCATGTGTATAGTTGAAATCTGACACTATGAGTGAGGAATAGCTCTACTCATGCGCTTTGTAGCTAACAGGTTCTCCCAGTCTCATGAGAAGCTGAGGTAACTACTAACTTCTCAGGGCAGGGAATGATCATGACATGTTGAGTCTCCTGTCTGCTCTGTCCTGCCTCTCTGTGTCCTCTACACACAGAGCAGGACTTGACTGATACCTCTCAGAACCTGCCCACCATCTCCTCTGTTCAATCTGTCACGTTGTGTCCAGAATGTTAGACTAACATTCAGGTGGCTTTGAATGCTAAGCTTGGGGGATTATTCACACGTCTGTTAAAGTCTTCCTGGATGCAGGTAACTCTCACTCTCTCTGGGGCAGTGTTGCCCTGTGCTGCAAACTCATCATGACATGCGGTAGTCAGTAAACTCATCTTTCCCTTCAAATCTATTCCTCCTGTGCCTACTTTTTCAGTGAGCACTGCCACCATCCATGCATGTGCCTGTGCCAGAGACCTGAGATTACCTGCTTTGTCACACACACACACACACACACACACACACACACACACACACACACGCAAGCACACACTTGCACCCCTCACCAGCCATTCTGACACTTCTTTACACACCCAATGGCTCCCTTGGCTTCCCTCTATCACCAGCATTACTGCACAAGCTTCCCAGTCATCCTGAAGACTGCGAGCATTTCCCACACACCACGTTCAGCTCTTACAAGCAACACTATAAAGTAGGCACCAAAGGGTAAGCTGTATGAAATTGCCATTTTTATAGGCCAGATACAGTTTGTGTGCATATGTGCACACAGGTCCACATAGTTCACCGTAAGCCTAGTATTTTCTATCGCAAGCCAAACTTGTACGTTTGGGGTGGGGTGTTGTTTTGGTTTTGGAGACAGTCTCATATAGCATTACATTTTATGTTCTTTTGTATGTTTGGTGTGTGTGTGTGTGTGTGTGTGTGTGTGTGTGTGTGTGTGTGAATGATATTCATATGTTATATTGATAGTGATAATGTTATAAGAAAGGAATCCAAGGTTCCCAGAGGTCAAACTTGCTATGTAGCCAAGGTTGGCTTTGAACTCCTAATCCTCCTGCCTCTGCCTCCCAAACGCTAGGGTAAATTACAGGCATGCACCTGGCTGTAAAACTGGGTTTTAAAGGATAATTTATTTCTCCAAGGTCACACATTTTGTACTCCAGAGAACCAGGATCTAAACATAGGTGTGTGTTCAAATTTCCAAAACCAAGCTTTTTTCTGCTGAATCGCATCAACTTTCAGAATCTACATGCTAGTTCCTGGAGGACTGCTCACAGCTTTATCCTTTAAAATGCTATCAATATGTATTGAGAACAACGTCTCCCAGCACCTACACTGGGCCTTATGCTTGTCATTTTACTTAATCCTCGTAGTCACACCATGAGAAATCTACAGGCATTAAATAGTTTTTGTTCTTTTGTGCTGTGTGTTGGGGCAGTGGGGGTGGGGAGATTGCTTTTAATAATGTTACAAGAGACAGTACTGAGGCCCCTAGATGTCAAGTGAGCTTGAATGATACAGCCAAAGGTCAGGAGGCAGGAATAACAAAATCAAGAAAACATTATGGACTGAGCTATGAGTGTGGTCCCTTGCTTGCTGTCCTCAGCATCAGTGGCATGGCCCATGGGTGGGTGTGGCTGTCTCAGGTCCTCAAGTGGACAGACAGGGACAGCAGAGCAGAGTCTGGGAAGACCCTGAGCTTGTGCAGAGAAGCCTGTGCAGACTGTGAGAGCCCCAGGCCAACCGTCAAGTGTCTAGATGCCCCACGCGGGGACTGTCGTTTGCTGGGTGGTCTCCACCGGCAGCGTGGGGTCAGGATGCCCTAGCAAGGTCTGGGTTTCCACGCAGGGGAGTGTGGGCTTCAAGGGAAGCCTGCAGGTGTTGACACGAAGGGATTTGCTGTCACATGCCTTTGATCACCTGGAAAGGAGAGCTGGTGGCTGGAAGCTGAGCTAGCACAGAGGGATTCTCACTGCTACAGAGGCAATATTTCAAGGGTGCAGGCAGGCATTGGACAACCAGAGCTGGGGCTAAGCACCTGTAGAGGGCTCACAGGAGATGTCCCCCAATCCCCTTCCTCACCCACCTCTGACAGGGACTGTCACCTTGGATCATCTGTGAGGAAACCATCCTCTTCCTTGATGATCCCAAGAGGGGCTACAGAGGATCGCTTTCTGAGTGACAGCTGACTTGCCCACCATCCCTCTAAATGCATTTTTCTTTCAGGAGCATCCCACAGGTCACAGTTACCACAGTTACAACAAGGAGCTGAGGGCTGAGAGGGGAGGCTGGACCCTGCTTGGCTCCAAACCACACCTAGGCCCCAGCTCTTATTTTCCAATATAAACAACCTAAATCAACAGCTCAAGAGCAGAGGGGAATGGGAATCAGTGGAAGAGCGCACAGCTACACACTCTTCTTCACAGCTTCCTAGCCTTGGAGTGGAGGCTTCTCCACTTGACTCTTGAAGGCAGAGGGCTGTGCTTCTGGACCCTGGCACCTTACCTAGATCCCCCAAGACTTAGATCCATAAATCCTTGCCTCTACACACAGAAAGGACTCTTGTTTGGTTTTGCTTTTGTTTTGTTTGGTTTTTTGAGACAGGGTTTCTCTGTGTAGCCCTGGCTGTCCTGGAACTCACTCTTTAGACCAGGCTGGCCTTGAACTCAGAGATCTGCCTGCCTCTGCCTCTGCCTCCCAAGTGCTGGGATTAAAGGCATGTGCCACTACAGCCCAACAACACTTGTTTTTGAAACAGTCTCATGTGGCCCAGGCTGGTGCTGGCATGACACTCCTGGTCTTCATGCCCCTACCTATGACATCCTGGAATTATAGCACTAAGCCCTAGCTGACCCACTTATGCAGGCCTCACCGAGGACAGGACGGCAGTGTCACTCACAGGAGGACAGCCACCACAGGCTACCAGAATATAATACCCCAGGTGAACCACACACAGAAGAAACACTTATTGAAACGATGGTGTCTGTCACACATCCACGCTGACGTCTTCATCTGTCAAGTGGGATTATAATGAACTTTCCTGGATGCATGGCCAGGGGACACTTTCAAATTATAGAGTACTTGAAGAACACCAATAGGCACGAACATCTCTTCACATTAATAAGGTAGACTGATTAGCATCTCAAAATATGGGATAAGCAAGATGACGGCATTAGTCGGTGGATAGGTTAGTCAGTAACATCACCACAACTGACGGAAGCATTTCTCTTTCTCCTTTGCCTTTTATCCAAATAAGCATGAGCTCCTTGTTTATATTTGGCCCATGTAATTAAATATTCCATAGGTGTATATATGAGTGTGATATGTGTAAACACGTTTGTGGGTGCATGCATACCGTAGTGCATGGTGGAGATCAGAGGACCACCATGCCTTTCACCTTGACACAGGGTCCCTTTGCTCACGGCCTTGAGTGCCATGTTCACTGGCCTTGAGTGCCCAGGATTCTCCTGTTTCCATCTCCCTTTAGGACCCTTGGGGTTATAGATGCAGAGCACGGGTTCTGTTGGTTCAAACCTCTGACTTCATGCTGGCACAGCAAGCCTTTATCCCTGAGCCATCCTCCCAGCCCTCACCTACGCACTTTAAAAGTACTGCGTGGTTATCCAACAAAGGGTGAAGAGTAGGAGCACAGAGGTGGGCCACTCTTACCCCTGGTCTTCTGTGCTGAGCATTAGGAGGTTGCTTCAAGCATGCCATGTTGGGGAAGGAGGGGGAAATAAACTAACATAAGTGTCACAGTGCTGGGGGGGGGAGGCACCTCATTCTTTTGTTTTGTTTTTATTTTTGTTTTTCAAGACAGGGTGTTTCACTGTGCATCTTTGGCTGTCCTGGAACTAGCTTTGTAGACCAGGCTGGCCTCGAACTTACAGAGATTCACCTGCCTCTGCCTCTGGAGTACTGGGATTAAAGGTGTGCACCACCACTGCCTGGCTTCTTATTAAAATTCTATCTCCCCCCCCCCCTTCCAACAGCCCTCTGAGAAGGTCGTAATTAAGTTTTACGTAGTGTGAAGGCAATGGTAGCAGCTGTGGCCTATGCGGGCTGCTCCACAGCCCAGTGTGTTTCCTTGGTTTAGACGACAGTGCTAAGGGAATGGAGGTCAGAACGTGTGTTCCTCCTTGTGTCCTGCTTGCTCCTCAGAGAGAAAAGCTGTGTCAGGTGTGTTCAGCTCATTAACAGCAGCACCACATGCAGACTACAGCTTTCAATGCTCAAGAGACATGGAGACCATTTTAGAATTCGTAAAGGTCTGTCACAGAGTCTGCAGAGAACATGCATGTTCCCTGGTACCAAGGGGGCCAAATCATACCCAGAGAGAGCAGAGAAAGGGCGAGATACAGGGGGAAGAGCACAACTCGGGAATATTTAGTTAGAACTGTTCCACTTGGTGGGTGATCGCTTTGAAACATATTCAGTTGCCCACTTATGAAAAGAGGGATCCATCTAGAAAGGAAAGTGGCTTTCACATTCTCAGGTCCTTTCCAGTCCCCAGAATTTCTTCAATACCAATTTCTTCCATTCTAAGCTTAATTAGTGTTTCCAAGTCTCTGTACATCTTGGCCACATTTCTTCTCCTCTCTGGGTTTCAATTCCCTCTTCTGTATAATGGAGGGTTTTGCCTGTTGACCTTACTGAGAGTTCTTCTGTCTAGGGCTTCCACAATTCTTCATGCTTTCTAGCGAACTGGCAAACATGCTCTGAGACGCCACAAGCCTTCCTGGGACACTCTGGATGCAAGTTTGGGTCACCTAAGGCAGTGAGCTCAGGGGTCTCCCCACTCAGGCAGGGAAACAGACAAGGCTCATTTTGATTCAGAAGGTAAAGTGGGAACCAGGCAAATGCATTGAATTAGACACAATTCTAGGACTGTATTAAAAATTAAACGCCTCTGAGCAATATATGAGGTTTGCATTTCTAAGGTACTGAGATGAAAATGCTTTTGCTTCATATAGGTCAGCCCATGGTCTCAAGAAAACTATCACTGCCACCTAGGAAGGGTCTTGGAAATTCCTGGTGGCGTTTGTCATTGTCACAGTGACTAGAGCATATGACTGGCAGTTTGTGGGCAGTGTCCAGGGATTCCAGAAAGACCTCAATGTATTGAGTCATCCTGTCATGGCTTCCTGAATGTGAAAGGCTGTTTTATAGATGACATAAAGATAGACCAGAGCCTTGCTCTGTGTTCTGTAGAAACAGGGAGAAGTTTTCTGGTTTGAATTGAGTATCACAAAAAAGAGCTGGGTAGATAGAGGGAAAAAATTACATTTCCCCCTCTTTTGTTCCTGAAATTTTATTGAGTATATTTACTATTTCAGGAATATTACCTCCCTAATGGCACAGTGGCTTATGGTAGATCTATCATGCATACACTATCTAGTGACTACATATGGAATTAGTTTTAAATATACAGAATACAGTCAAATATATAAACACAGAGAACAGAGTCAAACAGAGAGAAATAGTAACAGAGTGCGAGACTACAGGGCTCCATCATGTATCATCTTCTTTTTCTTATATCCAAACTTGCTCATCAGAGGTAGAGAGTCAGCCAGGGAGGCCTTCATCACGTCACGTGGCATAGCACTGTGAACTCACTGAAGTGTGGATCATTTGTTTACAAAGAATGTGTCTCATTTGCCTGCTCTAGAGGGCATAGAGAGAGGTTGGTTGGCTGGTTGGTTGGTTCTTTTTTGTTTAACTTTATGTACAGGTTACTTATACGTTATTCCAGGAGAGCGAAGAGAATGCCACGATTCATCTCAGTGTCGTTTGAGATAGAGTCTCACTGTGTACCTCAGGCTGGTCTCGAACTCTTGGTCCTCCTGCTTCCACCTCTTAAGTACTGGGATCACAGGCACTCACCATCACACCCCAGCCACAATCATATTGATAAACGATGGGAAAGAAGCACATGGCACTCGTGTAGCAATGAGCATCTGTTAAAAAAAGAACCTAAGACTTATTGGAGATTTGGCTGACTCCACAGCTGCGACAGCTGAAAACACAAGAGGGACCCGGAGTCTCTTACCATCCTAGTGACACAGTGCACAAAGAAGGCCAGGGCTGTTGAAGGACGGACTCAGGGTTCTGCTAGCCAAATCTTGGGTAATTTAAGCATCCAAATTAATGATAGTAAAAGGTTATAACCCGATGAACAAGAGTCCACAAGTCCACACTAACATGCATGTTTACGCACAGCAATAAGGAAGTGAGAAAGCCAAGTTCTCCTTTGAAGCAAAACATCACCAGCCAATTGAACAAGGCTTGATGGCTTTATATGTCAGCATTTGGCAACCATCATCAGCATAAGAGAGCCTTGTAGACGAATTTCTAAACAGTCTTATTAAATAAGAAACACAGAGCCAAATACAGAGGTAATAGCCAAAGAGATCAGAGCATTAGCAAAGAGCCATGACTACGTTATCTTACCACCTCGCCACTGTCGCTTCCCCAGAGAGAGCTTCTTCCCATCTAACTTGTGTTTTTAATTGCCTTCCTGTTCTGCCTTCTCATTGGCTCTAAGCCTAGCCACATGACTTCCTCGTCACTGCCTGTCTATACAGACCTTCAGGTCTTTATGGTTGGTACTAGGATTAAAGGCTCCTGTCACCAAGCTTGGCTGTGTCCTTGATCACACAGAGACTCTGCCTGCCATGTGATCGGATTAAGGGCGTGTGCTACCACCGCCTGACTCCTGTTTATGGCTATGTGGCCTCTGATCTCCAGGCAAACTTTATTTATTAACATACAAATAAAATCACATTTCAGCACAATTAAAGTATCACCACAGAGCCTGGCAAGGATTATTAATAAAAGCTAAAGCTAGGAGGGAGAAGGTAGTGAAGAACCTTCCCACAAGATGCTTACTGATTAGGAAGGGGGAATAGAATATATTGTCTTTGTCTTGGAAACTTAGCACACATCACCTCAACCAAATGATTAAAGTTAATGTCCCCGATAATCAGAAACATGGACACAAGGTACTTCCAGATGTGATACTCCCAAGCAAGACACAGCATGGCTCTGTAATGTATTCTAAATCCAGTAATAAGGAAACTTCAGACAATCCTAGATTGAGAGGCAGCCACCTCAATGACCAGCCTGTACTCATCAAAATGCCAGTCAATGGACATAGACGGTAAAGTCCCTCCAGGGAAGGAGACTAAATGACACACTGAGTGATGCCTATGATCCAGAACTTTCTTTTCTATTCACTATTGGAACAATTATGAAAAAAGACCTGAATAGGAAACACTAAACAGGGGAGGAGGCAACCAACAGGACTGTGGAGAATATTTTCAAGCCACATATCCAATACAGGGCAGAGTCTCAAGTCAGTGAAACACAAACAACTCAAATGTGCCCGTGCAAGCACGGGAATCTGAGTTTGGATTCCTAGCAGCCATGGAGAAGCCAGGTGTGGGGGCTGGAGAGATGGCTCAGCGGTCAAGAGCAGTGGCTGTTCTTCCAGAGGACCCAGGTTCAATTCCCAGCACCCACATGGCAGCTCACAACTGTCTGTAATTTCAGTTCCAGGGAATCCAACAGCCTCACACAGAGGTACATGCAGGCAAAACACCAATGCACATAAAATAAAATTTTAAAAAGCCAGGTGTGATGGCACATGTCTGTACCACTGGTGCTCAGGAGGCAGAGACAGGACCCCAGGGACTGCTAGTGAACCAATCTACCTGAAATGGCATTAAGGTTCAGTGAGAGATCCTGTCTTAAAAAATAAGATGGGGGAGTGGTTGAGAAAGACATCCATCCAAAGTACACACCCGCATGCACAACACCAGGACAAACAGCACAACACACAAATGCAAAATAAAAGTAGAGTAAAATGGTTAAGGATCTGAATAGATATTTCTCAAAAGAAGATTTGTAAAGTATTGTCAGATGTGCAGGGGAATGCTCATTATCGCTAACCGCCAAAGAAGTGCAAGCTAAAATCTGCATCATTTTACACTTGTCAGAACAGCTATTACCAGAGCAACGGCAAACAAGCACCACGAAGGCTGTGGAGGAGAAACCTTTGCATATGGTCCCTGTGCAAAACAGCATAATCATAACTTTTAAGGTTCCTCAAAAAATTAGAAACGTGATCTAACAGTTCACTTACTAGGTATATATCAAAAGGAAATGGAATCAGTGTTTTGAAGAGTTACCTACACACTTCCCTATCTGATGCAGCCCTGCACATAACAGCCAAGACAGGAAATTATTCAAGTGTCTATCAACAGATGAGTGCATAAGAAACATAGTATATATTCATAATGGAATATTATTCAGTATTTAAAAAGAGAGAAATCCTGCCACTTACAACAATCTGGATAAACCCATGGGACATTATCTTCAGTGAATGAATGAGTCAAGTGGAAGAAGATAACGCCACGTGGTCTCATGTACACACTAAAAGGGCTGATGGTCTAGAAGCAGAGGATAGGTTAGTGGTTAGTAGGGCTGGATGGGTGGGGTTAGGGAAATGCTGAGCAAAGGACATGAATTAGATCAGAGGTCTATTTTACAACACAGGGATGGTTATGGTTTGAATCTGTGTGTTGACGGCTTGGCACAGCTGGTAGAGCCAATGGGAGATGATCATACTTCTAGCAGCCGTGTGAGCTCATGGGGTTGTGCTTCTGAAGGGGAGAGTGGAACCCTGACCTTCCCTGTCTCTCTCTGCTTCCTGGCCACCATGAAGGAACAATTCTCCCATCACATACTTGTGCCAAGGTGATCTACCTCACCACAGGCCCACTGCAACGGAACCAGCCAAAGCTGGACCAGGACCTCAGAAGCTGTGGTCAAAACCTCATGTCTTAGGGCTATTGTTGCTGTGATGGAACACCATGACCAGAAGCAACATGAAGAGGAAAGGGTCTATTTGGCTTACATGTCTTGAGTTGCAGTCAACTGAAGGATGACCAAGACAGGAACTCAAACTGGATGGGAACCTGGACTCAGGAGCTGATGCAGAAGCCATAGAAGCTTGTTCTGCCTGCTTTCTTATAGCACCCAGGACCACCAGCCTGGGGTGGCCCCACCCACAATGGGTTGAGTCCCCCTACATCAATCACTGATTAAGAAAACACACTACAGGCTTGCCTGCAGCCTGATCCTATGGCGGCATTTTCTCAGCTGAAGTCTCCTCCTTTCAGATGACTTTAGCTTGTGCCAAGCTGACATAAAACTAGCCAGTTCACTCAGTCTTTCTCCCTGCTAAGTTATCTCACCACAATGGAAAACGAAGCCTGCCACTACAGCAAATAACACTGTATTGATTTTGAAGGTTACTGAAAATACAGTTTTCATTGGGTGTGTCTGTATGTGCATGTGGGTGCAGTATCTGGAAGACAGAAGAGGGCATCAGAACCCCTAGAGATGAAGTTACAGGGAGTTGTGAGCCACCTGATGTGGGTCCTGAGAACTGAGCACAGGTCCTCTGCAAAAGTAGTGCCCACTCTTGTCTGCTGAGCCATCTCTCTAGCCCCCAGAGGGCAGATTTCAAATGTTCTCACCACAAAAAAGTGATACATATTTTGAGGTAATCCACATAATTAACATGTAATTATTTCATCATTCTATAATCTATACATATTTCAATCTATACATGTGCTAAACATAATAAACATAATTTTATCAATTGATTAAAAAGTACATTAAAATATATTAGTATCTTTACTAAGTCTTTACTTCATTGAATTTTTGAGGGTTTCACCTTTTTACTTATGTATTTTCTACAATACTGGGGATCAACTCAGGGCCTCACATATGTTAGGTAAGTGCTCTACCACTGAACTGTGCCCCGAGTCTCATAATTAACCTTTTGCTGAGGAAATTTAATGAAATCAAATGTAGATATTTGTTACAAATACACTACTTATTGTTCTTTATTCTCTATAACTAACATATAGGCATAAAATATATATCTCTATATACACTCTCTGTATACATCAGCTTGGTATAAGCTAAAGTCATCTGAAAGGAGGAGACCTCAATTGAGAAAATACCTCCATAGGATCAGGCTGCAGGCAAGCCTGTGGTGTGTTTTCTTAATCAGTGATTGATGTAGGAAGGCCCAGCCCATTGTGGGTGGGGCCACCCCAGGTCGTTGGTCCTGGGTGCTATAAGAAAGCAGAGTGAAAATACAAACACTACATATATACTGTATATATGTATACACCTGTAATATATGCATTCTGTATACTATACAAAGAGTAACAATGTTGTATGTATATGTGTGTCCATTTATTCATCTGCTGTGTGGACACACACATATAATATGCAGCCATTCTGGTGCCCGATTCCTAGTAAAATTGTAGTAACAAAGCTGCAGCTATTTTAAAGAGGTTGCGGGCTCCCATTCTGTGACCTCAACTTGCTGAAAAATCTTATTAAGAGAAGACTCATCTGCTATCTTTCGTGCTACTGCTAGAGATGGCTACTTGACTAAAATATCTTAATTCATATATAACTTCACATCAACTCATGAATTTAATTCTCTAATATTAGTTTCTTTCCTTTTGTTTGTTTTTCTTAGCTTTGTATCTCCCCAGTGAGACTTTCCTGCTGTGTGGCTGGCACTACATCCAAGGGATTCTGAGCTTCACTCTGCCCCCTTTAAGCCATGTCTTCCGCACTAATATGCCTCAGAAGCAGTTTCCAGTGTCAATCTACAGTAATTCTTACATGTAAGTTATTTTTGTCATTCAGTCTCTGTTCTTTCCTCTTAATCTTCTTAGCATAACTGACAGTGAAGAAAATAAATCACGCGACTCCTCCTGTAAAACTAAAGGTCAGACATTACTCAAAATTTAAGTACAGTCTTTTTTTTTTAATCTTTCTTGCAATTGTAAATACCAGTGGATGTCTCCTCAATGAAGTGAGGTTGCTTTAGTTGGCTGTGTGGGATGAGTGACTTTGGACCATGCTGTGAGTCTACTCCTGGCTGGTTTATGAAGTTTTGCTGGAGAATAGCCATACTCCTTTACTCATGTATCATCTGTGGATCCTGCATAGGACAGCATCTGAGCTGAGTGTGACAAGACTGTGATGTGTAAAACTAAAATCAGTTACTAGCTACCCTTAATGGAACAAGTTTGCCAACTTCTGCATAGAAAATAAACACATGGAACAATTCATGCTACTGCCATGAGAAAAGAAGAAAAAAATTTACAACACAGTATTGTCAGCTCTAGTAACAAATGTGTCCATCATGGGACAGTTTTCAATATGCATCTGAATATCCCCTGTCAGATATGCTTAGAGGTCTAATAAACCTATAGATGTGTGTGCCTGTATACCACTTGCTTGTCTGGTACCCATGGAGACCAGAGGAGGGCATCAGGTTCCCTGGAACTGGAATTACAAATGGTTGTGAACTGCCATGTGGGTGCTGGGAATTGAACCTGGGTCCTCTGGAAGAGCAGCCAGTGCTCTTAACCACTGAGCCATCTCCAGCCCCCATGTTTACATTTAATTGTTTCCAAGGTAATTGTCTCTAGTCCTGGGATCTGCTAAAATTTTCTCAAAAATAAGTTTTATTTAACCTTTTGCATAGTAGAATTACCAGTTTACATGATCTTTAAGGACACATGGCTGTGGGTGTCTGGTAGGTCATGGTTCAAAGCATGGTCTGCCACCCATTGGCTGTTCATTATCAGCTAAGTACCCAGGGTAAACTACCATCTTTGGCATATGACTAGAACTCTCCAAGGTTTATGTTTTTCATTTATAAAATGGGGGTGATAGGTGTTACATAGCTCATGGGTTTAATGTAAGAACTAAATAGAAAATATGCATATAGTCCAGTCATGGGCTATGGTGAGAGTGTGTATTCTGCATGCATCAATAACTAGTGTCTATTTTCTCTTTATTTACTTAAGATAGAATCTTGCTATATAGTTTGGGCTGGCCTCAAATTCAAGATCATGCTGCCTCTGTCTCCCAAAGGCTGGGATTACAGATGTGCACCACCATATCTGGTGTGTTTCTTATGATAACCAAAATTAATGAATAAAACTAATTACAATAAAATGGAATAAATTGTGACTACAATTACGTTGTGGACAGTGTTGAGTCCATGTCAGTTTCACAGTTTTGATAACTACATTGTGATTGTGAAAGAAAAAATGCACATATATGTGGGAGATGCACCCAGAAATGTTTGGGGGATGTTGTACTTATAACTTACTGTCAAAAAGGATAGAGAAGGCCGGGCGGTGGTGGCGCACACCTTTAATCCCAGCACTTGGAAGGCAGAGGTAGGCGGATCTCTGTGAGTTCAAGGCCAGCCGGGTCTACAAAGTACAAAGTGAGTTCCAGGATAGCCAGAGCTACACAGAGAAACCCTGTCTCAAAACAAAGAGACAAAGAGAGAGAGAAAGAGAGAGAGAGAGAGAGAGAGAGAGAGAGAGAGAGAGAGAGAGAGAGAGAGAGAGAGAGAGAGAATGGGGTAAATGTGCTGAAATAGTGACCTCCCAGGTTGAGTGAAGGGGTTTTTTATATTTATTTATTTATTTATTTATTATGTATACAGTGTTCTGCCTGCTCATATCCCTTGCAGGCCAGAAGAGGGCACCAGATCTCATTACAGATGGTTGTGAGCCACCATGTGGTTGCTGGGAATTGAATTCGACCTCTGGAAGAACAGTCAGTGCTCTTAACCTCTGAGCCATCTCTCCAGCCCAAGTGAAGGGTTTGTAGAAATTATTGTATTATTCTTAGAGTTTTTCTCTGAGTCTGAAATGACATCAAAATGGAAAGTTAAGGGGCTGAGGACATGGTTCCAGAGGTAAGAGTACTTGCTGAGCGAGCATGAAGACCTGCCTACAGATCTCCAGAACCCATGTAAGCCAGGTATGGCTGCGCATGCTACCCCAGCGCTCAGGTTGGGCTGGAGATGGGAGGGTTGTTGGGCTCAGTGGCTGGCTGACCTAGCCAGAAACAGAAAGCTCCCGCTTCAGGAGAGACCCTGCCTCAAGGGATTAAGGTGGAGAGTGACAGAGCAAGACACCAGTGTCCGCCTTTGGCCTCTGCTTGTGAACACATGCACCTACACACATGCATATCACACACACACACACACACACACACACACACACACACACACACACACTAATAACTACATCACCATCTGAGGTGCATTTCTCCCTATGTTAGCACTGTCTCAGGTGCAATCCCACGGAAAAGCCTTGAACCAGAAACAGTCAGAGAGATTCTTCATTTCTTTGGAGATGAGTAGAGGAATCCCGAGGCAATTTTCATAATTTCCTTTTGAAACAGCCACTGAAGTCAAGGTTGGCTCCGCTATTTTCTTGCAGAACATTAGATGTCTCTGCTAAGTGACTCAGACGCCATCACCAAGATTTTCTTTTTTCCAAAATGAGACAAAGGGATACAAATTGAAGGCAAAAGATGACCTTCACTTGCTTGGAGGAAGCAGGGTTTCCTTGACCTATAAAATAGTCTCTCTCTGAAGAACAACTGTTTACGCCTCTCACTTTTCCTGTCTAGAAGCTTGCTTTAGAGGGAAAGGCACATTAAAGCAGGGACCTGAGTGAGCATGTTTATCCCCCACACTTCTCATGAT
>CABHPP010121123.1:0-52489 GCA_902168425.1 Peromyscus attwateri | reverse complement strand
CCTGGCATCCTCTTCTTTATTTGTTATTTACTGTTTCTTACTGTTTCATTACTTTAGTGAGTGTTTCAGAAGTGTAGACTCTTAACAAGATGTTTAAGGTTTAAATTGGATGGGGACTTAACCCACTGGTATAGTCCTTCTCTTGTATGTGCAAGACTCTAGGTTCGAACTCCAGCACTGTACTAAGAATTAAAGGATTTGAAGAAAAATGTCATCTGCATGTAGACGATGAGGCAGAGGCAGGAACTTGGCACTTAGAGTGGCCTTACAACAACCATGACGGAAGCTTCACCTGCTATGTTTTGATATCTGTGATGTTCTGTCTACAAACAACCAGTTCAGAAACTCAGAAAAAAGTAAAATTTATTGGTAAGTTGTAAGGGATTTATTTTATTAACTCCTGAACTCAAAGAAGACATATTATTCAGGGCACATTCTTCTGAGTCAGAGATCACCGAGGGACCAGAGAAGGAGTCTGAAGCATTACTGCCGGCAGTGCTAATGGGGCCTCTTCCCACCTTTACTTCTCCACCCTCCATTGGGAAGGCAGTTTAGAGAGGTGTGAGGCAGTCCCAGGTCCCCAATAAGTGAGTGCTCGTCAAAGCAGACAAGCTCACTTGCCAGAATCATCGCATCCTTAGCTGCTCATCCCAGGCCCCAAATAAGTTAGCTGACTCAAGGAATGGGAAAAAATGAGCTACCTTGCTAGCAAATGGGATCAGATCTGTCAAAAATGCCAAACTGCTTCCCATTCTGTGACACCTGCTACAGTGAAAGAAGGTATGATACAATTGCTCCTGGAAGGAAGCAGCCACCTGGGGACTTTGGCAAGAGCCCCGGCAGCTGTTGGTCATGGAACAGTTGTCTTCTATGTGGGCTAGTATATTGAGCGCCACACAAAAGGCATTCTCTCATGCTTCTTCATGGGGGTGTAGTGCCCTCTTTTGGATAATTTTTCTCTATGCACCAAGAGAAAATGTACTGGAGAAAGTTCAATAGAAGAGTTATAGTGCTCTGTGTCCCTAAAAAGGGATTGATAAATTGGTTTATCTGGTAAAAAACAAAGTATTGAACAGTTATTCAGATTCTACTCTTCAATTTAACTTTTCATGTGCTTATGTCTAATTTATAGCATTAGATAATACCCCATTTTGAGGTTGGAAGATATCAGATGCCCATATATGTTACCTGTAGCATGTGGCCTTTCAAGCAGAGGATGCCTAACACCTGTGTAAGCATTAGAACTTTTTTTTAAAAAACAGTGACTTTTGTGATGCTCTTCCAAGTGCTTACTGCAACTTATTCAGTTTAAGGCATTCAATCTGAGTCTTGGGAAATCTGAGACCACATATTATATAAAACTTCTCTCCCAGGGCAAGAATGTAATACTGTACTGTAAAGAAGGACCACAAAATTGCTAAGCTCTAGATTTAAGCTAATATCAGGAAACTTACTTTAAAGCAGTGGTTCTCAACCTTCCTAAAGCTGCTACTCTTTAATACAGTTCCTCATGTTATGGTGACCCCAACCATAAAATTATTTTGTTGCTATTTCATAATTGTAATTTTGCTACAGTTATGAACAGTAATATAAATATCTGGTATGCAGGATATCTGATATGCAATCCCATGAAAGGGTCATTTGATACCAAAGGAGTCGTGACCCACAGATTGAGAACCGCTTTAAAGTTTAAAGGGATATACTAAATAACTTCAGTGGCTATAGTCCATAGGCCTGAGGACCCAGTTGCAATGTATCAATAATTGAGCAATTTAATCATGCCAAGTTTGTATTATTTCATTTCTCTCACAAGAATAAGAGGTTTTAGATTTTTAAAAAGCCATTAAAAGTCAAGGTCGATACAAATCTCAGTGATTCCCTTCCACACTGGAGCCAGGCCTTTGATGGACTTCTTTGCTGTATTCTTACGAGCTGTGGGTTGCCACTATTCAACTTGATTTGTTACTGAGCTACTTATTGCCATTAACGAGTGATCTTTCTTTTAGGCAGAAACTAAATCATATACTTAGTAATATGATGGAGACATTGGTATCTGAAATGTTTGGCTATATTAAAAGACTTACAAACAACATATTTACCCAAACTGTCTTATCAACAGAAAAAAAGTGTCAGTCTCTTGGAATGACAAGAACTTTGCTTACTCTCAAGCAAGACATCAGAAGTATAGGCAGATTTTGGTAGATAAACAAATGCATTTGTTTTATCCTTCTCTTCTTGATTTTAATGAGTCTTTGTATTAGTAAAGGTTTTCTAGAGGAACAGAGCTAATATAATATAATATAATATAATATAATATAATTAATATAATAAATATGATATGATATAATATGATATAATATAATATAATATATCCTTCCTAATAAACAGAGATTTATTAGAATGGCTTACAGGCTGTGGTCCAGCTAGTCCAACAAAGCTAGTCTACCAATGGAAGGTCCAAGAATCCAGTAGTTGTTCAATCCATGAGGCTGGATGTCTTAGGTGGTCTTCAGTATACAACAGAATCCCAAATAAGTAGGATGTAATGCCAGTTAAGGAACAGACTTGCCAGAGTGAGAGCAAGCCAGCAAAGAGAGGAAGCTTCCTTCTTCCACGTCCTTTATATGGGCTGCCAGAAGAAGGTGTGGGCCACATTAGTGATGAATCTTCCCATATCACAAGATCTGGGTTAAAAGTGAGTCTTCATACTTCAAGTAATTAAGAAAAACACTCCTTTCAGGTATACCTAGCAGCTTGGTGTTTAGTCGGTTTCAGATGTAGTCAGCTACACCAAGCATAGCCATCACAGTTGACAACCAAGAACAGCATCGCAGTCATGATCAATACTCAATCCCAAGAATTATCTTCTCACAAGCTCCCCACTCTTTCTTCTGTCTAGTACGCAGGGCACCCATGGTAGTTTCAGTATTCTAAGTAAGTGTTCAAGTTCTCAAGAAAATATGTCTCTTTCTTTCTCTCTTTCCTTAGTTAAATAATTTTGTCTTTTTAACCACTTATTGATTCCAGTGTTACAGCATCATGGATGTATACACTTGGTGCCAAATCTCCACCACATTTCACTTTCATCATGCACACAAATTCCTTTTTTAGATATAAGTATCGAGACACACTTCTCCCTCTCTCTCTGTATACATGGACATATGCATATATGTGCATCTACATCATATATATGTATGTATATGTATATATTATATGTATATAAAATTCAGAATATTTTTTGTGAACTCTGAAAAGATTGGGAATTGTTTCTTGTATCTTTATTCAAATATCTCTGGCATTTAAAAATTGCTTTAGAATAACTAGTAAACAAATTAGTTATGAAATAATGATAGCAGTAATATGAATATTTTAGAAAATTTATGGTTTAAGCCACAATTTATTCTTTAAAAGGGTTGAATTGTAAAAATAGGAAATTCTTATGATTATTACCTTATCTCAAAGAAGTATTAATATATGTAAACAAACTTTTTACCTAGAAAGATTCCTTAAGAGTCCCTAGAAGTCATTTCCTAGCATGATTTGTACATATATTGTGATTTTATAGTTCTTTTTGGGAAGATAAAGCCATTAAGATGTGTTTTTGTAGATTCAGTTTTACAAACTAGGTAAAATACTAAGACTAAGATATCAATGATTCTATCCAGCTGTGAATCCTTAGATTACATCACCTTAGATTACATCACCAACTTACAAGCAAGATGTATGCTTGTGCAATGGTGCATGATTGTTATGGGGGCAGCCAATCGTTCTATGATTGATGTCAGAGCTGCCATAGGACAGAATCCATGCCTGATGCTGTACACGCAGCCAAAAACCAATAGCGGGAGCGGCGGTAGTCCCCAGGCAGAGTGTACAATTGCTGTGTGGTTAAATTGCAGTACCCCAGGGCCAGCTCTCTCACCTGCCACGGGTGGTAATGGGTGAGGGAGGCAGGACATCTTTCCCTCACCCATGGCCCTAGAGTCACAAGAGTGGGAGAGCTAGCCCTCACCCTTACTGGCTACATCCTTTGCTTCCCAACTGGACAACATACTAGAGCTGATCCATTTGTCAGAGTTGTAGGTAAGCCAGCCCTGAGGACATGAGAGCACGAGGGCTGACCCTGCTCCCCTCATTTCCCCTCTACAGCAATCAGAAGAGAGAGAGAGAGAGACAGGGAGAGAGAGAGAGAGAGAGAGAGAGAGAGAGAGAGAGAGAGACAGAGACAGAGAGAGACAGAGAGAGAGACAGAGAGAGAGAGACAGAGAGAGAGAGACAGAGAGAGAGAGACAGAGAGAGAGACAGAGAGAGAGAGAGACAGAGAGAGAGACAGAGAGAGAGAGACAGAGAGACAGAGACAGAGACAGAGACAGAGACAGAGACAGAGAGAGGGGGACTGCACTCTATTTGGGCAAAACAGTAGGGCTGGCCCTTGGGATATGAATAAGAGGGACCTGGATCTGAGGCCCTAGAGGAAGAGAACTGGCTCTGTTCCTTGCTGTAGGCTGCATTGGGTTACCTAGCTGAGGCATTGGGTAGTGATGATGAGAGAAAGCTAGTGAGCTGATCAACCCAGCTACCATCCAGGCCCAGAACCAGGGCTATGAATTGGCCACCCCAACATCCACAAAATCTGTGAACTATTGGAGCATGTGAAGAGGATGAACCTATATGAACTCCATGACACAGGACAACAAGATATCCAAGAGGAGCCCCAGTGAGAACCCATTATCAATGGTATAGCAGAAGCCAGAGAAACCTTGAGCCAGATGTTGTGGGATAATCTTTTTGTACACTGTGGAGATGTGTCTTTGCCAAGGCACCTTCTGATTGGTTTAATAAAGAGCTGAATGGAAAATACCTAGACAGTAGCAAATACGTTGGACTTCTGGGAAGAGAGAGGAACTCAGGAAGAATGTGAGGTGGGCAGGACTTCTCCAGCCAGACATAGAAGGATTTGGATATACAGAATGGAGGAGAGGTAAAGAGCCATGTGGCAGAATGTAGATTAATAGAAACAGGTTAATTTAAGTTCTAAGAGCTAGTTGGGAATGAAACCAAGCTAAAGGCCAAGCTTCATGATTAATAAGAAGTCTCCATGTCATTATTTGGGGGCTGACAGTCCAAAGAAAGTCCAATGAGAAAGCTTGCTGTAGCCAAACCAATGAACACTTGCAGGTAAACATGAACTAAAGGATAAACTATATGTCTTAAGGGGCCACATTATAGCTTCTAAACAAGATTCCTCTTCTTTTCTTTTTTTTTTTCTTTTTTTTTTATTTTTTTTTTAGGTTTTTGGTTTTTCTTTTAAATTTGGTTTTGCTTTTGTGGGTAGGTTGCAAGGGCAGAGGGCAGATTTGAGGAGACAGGGAGATAAGTGGGATTAGAATGCATGATATGAAATCCACAAAGAATCAATAAAACTAAAATAAATAAATAAAATTGAAGTATCAAACTTCTAAATATTCATGTTTGTATTCAAAGGCAAGTGCATCTCTCAGCCTTAGTCAGGGAAACCCCTCTTTCTGATGAACAGTGGTGAATGCAGAGTCATAGCTACACCAGTGCACTCCTCAGTCCTAAAAACGGCAGTAATGCCATTCCCCCTAAGACTTATGGAAGAAAGGAAAGAAAAAAATATCCAGAAGAGAGTGATAAGGGCCACGAAGGGCAAATAATTCTGCCCAATAATTGTTGAATCATGAACTCATAGTAACTGTGGGTGCCTGTACTGAGGCTGCATTAGGTTAACAACTTAGATGGTCAGGCATAGATGGGGCAGGAGTTCTGAGCTTTATTTCTCACTGTTGAGCTATCTGCTGCTCATAGATTGTGGGACAAGAAGGAATATTGTCTTCCCACCAGTGAGTCCACTGGCCTCCAATGAACATCTCCAAACCAATGATGTTCCTTTAAACAGTGGATCATAAAACAAACAAACAAACCAACAAAACTATGAATCTAGACATTGATAGGAATAGGACCAAGATGAGAAAGGGGACAGGACACATTAATCAGAAAACATACACATGTATGATATTGCCAAAGAGCAAATAATTAAAAGTAAGAGAAATATCTATTATGTAGTATTTCAGCATTTTACATCTTACAGTCAAAACTACTCAACTAAACAATGTTCCAATATATCCCCAATTTAGATAAAAACAGTCCCTAAGTTGGAGGAAGACCTCTGAATACAACAAATTCAATATATCTAATTTTTCTTGATTTATAGGCAATGATCCCCATTAAAAAGTTAATGAAAATAAAAAACATTTAGTCTACCTTCTAAGCTACTATTATAATTTGTTAATACTTAAATTTGTGTGTTTCACATAGAGTATTGCTCACAATATTCTAAACAAATTCATTTTAAAATATTGAATTTGGATAATCATTTTTGTTTGCCTTGTGTTTTATCTTTTGACAGTTTCATATATATATATATATATATATATATATATATATATATATATTTGTACTCTGGTATCTGCCTTTCTTTCCTTTTGAGCTCCTTCTTCCCACCAGTCTCATAGTTACACCCATTGAGTAAATGTCACCACCTCCTATAGTGACTGTCAACAGCTATTAGCTCTTCAGGAAGGGGTGGGTCTTAACGGGCTCCTCATCTATCCATGTTGGAAAGTTGGAGGGCTCAGTCTTTTGCATATATCCATAGCTGCTGTGTGTTCGTGGCTGTAATGTCAGTATTAAATCTGGCTGGCAATATCATGACACTTTCCTCCTCCTATGATCATATTCTCTAGACCCTTTCTTCTGTGATATTCCCTAGCCCTTGGTGGAGGGATTGATGCAGATGTCCAGTTTAATGCTGAGTGCTTGTCAGTCACTTACTTTCAGCAAATGAGTCTCTATACTAACCATCTCTCCCGGTAAACAGGAATTTCTCTTCCCCAGGCTGAGGGGGCACTGGTCTATAAACATAAATATTTAGATGGCCATTTGACAACATATTCAGTTAGGAAGCAATTCTAGTAAATATCCCCTCTTATTCCACATGTTCCCCAGTCACAGGTTCTTCAACATAAAATGGATTGATTCTTTTGCTTCTTGAATCACAGCCTGTTAACTTTCTGCAAGAGACGTGGTCCTAAATCAGCTTCCTGAGCCAGGAGACACAGAGTTCTGCTTTACTGGGAGAGGTTGTTGAGGTTTTGGTTCATGTTCTATGATATTAGGTGTAAAGCTGCATGGAAAAGTTCACCGTTATAGCTTTTCCAACAGATTGATATGCCTATTGACTAGGGTTGTGTGGCAAGTATTCTTACTGCCCCTTATTTTTACTTCGTTTTACTCCTTAACAAATGTCACAGAATCTGTGAGAGCTCATCCTGGGCCACAGCAATGTTTTCATGATCAGCAGAACAGCATTCATTCCTGAGAGAAGTAACTTTTAAATTCTCATAGAAACACTTATCTCTTGAAGATACAGTTGTTGAAATGCATATCTAAGTTTACTTAACATTTCATTTTCATCCTGCCATTCTAAAAGCATCAAATAAATTGATTACAAGCTCCAATATTCTACAATTGTCTACTGAACATCCAATGTGTACATAGATTTTGCTAAGAGTGTGTGTGCGTGTTCATGCAGCCATGTCTGTGTGAGATGAGAGTGTGTGTATTTTAGGAGTCAGTGAGTGAAGGACAGTGAGGGAAAGAGGGACACACACACACACAGAGACTATACACAAAAAGAACTTTGCTCCTAAGCATAAATACTTTACTATGAGATGCAAAAATACTAACATGTTCTTTAACATATGGTGCAGTAAGGCTCTAAAATATATAACAATAAAACATGGACAATAAAACATGAGTAATTCTCTTTGGAAAAGAAGAGATAAAGTTCCCAAAGAACCATCTGCATCTCATATTGGTGTTATTCTTCAAAGAAGAAAGGGTGATATTTTACATTTTTCAGGTTAGCATTTGAACCTAGTGCAGGAGAGAATACTATTTGTCATGACAAACTATCTAATGACTTGAAAAATTATTATGTTATCTTACCTCACTCTAATAGTAATTGTGATTGCCCATTGATTTCTTAATAAGAAAATAAGATGTTCAAAAATGTTGAAAACATGAAAAAGTACAGGATTAAATATGTACACATTAAAAGAACGTTCTCTAAGCATATTTCTAACTAAACAGAACTTGAAGAGAACAGGGAGCGCCCTTAGTAAGACCGCTGCTCTACATAAACAGCAGCAGATACTGATCTGTACCTATGACTAAGGAGTGGTTTCCTTCAAAACTGATTTCAAGCCTGTGTTTATTTTTCATGATAGACTTCAGGGAAGTCACAGCAACCGGGACTTGTTTTAAATGTGCATTTCACAAGTGAAGTAAGACTTTTAGCCTACAAACCAAATTATTTTCTTATTTAATCAGCATTTAAATATGTGAGTTTCACGTTGGCCAACTACTTCTGAGCATGGGGCCTGCCCTGGAGTGTGGTTGATATACCCAATGACATTTCATTAGAGAAAACTGATTTTCAATTGGAAATACCTTTCCTTGAGTGGGGTGGGACTTTTTGTCCACTTCCCCTTTTAGTGCTTAGAGTCCATCTGTTTGAACTTGTGCAAGCCCTAAGTGTGCTACTACAGTCTCTGTGAATTCATATGTGTATCAGTCCTGTTATGTCTGGAAGACACTGCAATCTTTCCACTTCCTCTGAGAACCCTGAGTCTTGAAGGGAAGGGTTTGATGAAGACATCTAATTTAGGAATAAGCACTTTAAAAATTTTCAATAAATCACAAATTAGACAGTGATGCCATGATTACAATTGATATTGGAATAAATATGAATGTAAATAACTTCACTGTGGGAAAATTTACTTTAAATACATAAGGACAAGTAGATATTATTTTATGACAAAAGCAGGGGATAAAAAATTGACAACATTGAAAAGAAAGCCAGCTATTAGAATTAACATAAAGTCACATTAATAAAATGAATGAGGTATTGGTGTAAATTCCATTGATTAATGGGAACCTACTGCTGCCATGAAGACCAGTCTTCAGCAGCTCAAGGATTGAGGGAGAAGTCACAGAATCAGCAAACTAATCACTCAACTTGACTTTTCTCTCTGAGGGAGTAAAACTTAACTCTCTGGGGCCTGCAAAAATGGGAAAGCACACATACACACGCACACGCACGCACGCGCAAGCACACACACACACACACACACACACACACACACACACACACCTCTAGGGTCTCTCTATCATTTTCTCTCTGTTCTTTATTTCTTTTCTTACCTCAATCCAGATGTATCCCTTCTGTCTCTCTTGATGTCTTCCTTCTAACTAACTTCATTTTTTCTCTTACATCTTATATATCCCAGCAAAATCTTTCAAGCAATATAAAAACTACAATGTGGTTGCAATCTATTTTTTCAAGTGAATAATTACAATGGATATAAGGAAAAACCAGCATGTTTTCCTTATCCCTTACATTATTAAACATTTTACACATTTCAGGTGAAAAGCAAGTTGTTCCAAGAAACCACATAGATTCATATCCCAGCAACTTGTTGTAGATTAGTAGAGTGTAAGCAAACAAGATACTGTTCTTTTGCTTATCAGGCTGCACTTTGAGGTTACAAAGAAAGAACCAATCATTTTATTACTTATCTCAAAAGGTAATCATATAAGAAATCTTAGAAGAATCACAAATCTAAACTTTTATATATGAAAAAGAATCAGTCATCTCTACTTTATTTTTTTTTTTTATTTTTTTTTTTTTTGGTTTTTCGAGGCAGGGTTTCTCTGTGTAGCTTTGCGCCTTTCCTGGAACTCACTTGGGATACCAGGCTGGCCTCGAACTCACAGAGATCCGCCTGCCTCTGCCTCCCGAGTGCTGGGATTAAAGGCGTGCGCCACCACCGCCCGGCTAGTCATCTCTACTTTAAATACTCAGGGTGCATACCCATCCATCAACAGGTGTTTTGTTTTTGTTTTTGTTTTTGTTTTTGTTTTTTTAATATCAGGAAGCTAACTCCTCCTAGCACAAAAGGCACATCAGTCAGCAGTAGCCAGGCTACCATTGTTCCTGCTCCCTGACCTCAACAAGTCCCTCACTCAGCTATTAAAAGTATGCCTTTAAATTGTTTTTCAAGGATTTTTTTTAAGCTCAAAGCCATTAACAAATCATCTTAATCTAAGCTTAAGTCATTATTTAAAGCTTTATTTCAGCTATAATGCACACCAAAACCTGTGAACACATCTCTCAACATTAAGATTAAAAGAACTTGGGCTAACATAGCTTCTGAGACTTAATTGTTTTCCTTAGACATTAACCTAAGCTACAGTCTATATGACTCCTCAAGAGAAACTAGCTGTGTGACATTTCCTTGTTCTTATTTTCTACCCTCTGCAGCCCCTGTTTTTTCAGGGGGAGGGAGCAATCCTTTAATAGTACAGCTTAAGAAGAAATAATCCACAGCTAAAAATGCCCAGTAGAAGGGGATATTTCCATGAGATAATCACACTACTTTAAAGGCAGTGGGAACCTTCCCACACCCATTCACACCATGCCAAATACTACAGAAGAATGGCAGAAGCAAAGATGTAAAGGCACAGCAGTAGCAAGAGATAATCTGGAGCTGAAGCCCTGGGGGCCTTGCTCATCTGAGATTCACCCATCAGAACTTTGCTTCCTGGTGGGCCAACTTCCTGAACTTCAATTGCCATCTTCTGCTCCTCTGTCATGACCACTGGCATAAACCATTTCTACTAAATGTGGATTCTTAGGTAGCTGTGGGAATTTAATACAAAACAATCCTGAGTTCTGTCTGTCAGTGAGAAACATATGGCTTGCTTAATAAATGTACTAACATAAGGAGCATTTCCTGGGGAAAACATGATACTTAATAAATAATTCTAAAATAATTGATTAGCATTTCTTACTGAAAACATTTAGAAATCACAAGAAGGGAACTAATAATTCAGTAGAAAAATTGGTTAAATTTGTTGAGATGATTTGAAAAAGAACAAATGACCAAGAAGTAAAAGAGCCTTCCTTTATCAAGTGGTGCAAGGGAGACCGCATGAAAAATGCCTGAAAATGTGAAATAATGAACAACTTCATAAAACTATGCACATGTACACAGTTATAGTCTGTATGTTCATGACCTGAAACTGTGTATGTTGAAATGTTTATTTCCATGGTGAATGAATGGGGGTTGGGGGCTTTGGGGATGAGATTAGGTCAAGGATGATAAAAGAGTAGTTATATAAGAGGTCTGAGGGAGACTTCTCACCACCTCTTGCTGTAAAACACCAGAAGAGGACTCAGGGCCAGAAAGGAAGCACACATAAAACATCAACAAGATGTAAGATTCTAGTGTTTATAAGCCACTCAGTGGTGATACACTGTTTAGTGGCTGAATAGTCTCTGTTGTGCATGTCAACTATGTAGAGACATATTCCCTGGAAAGCATAGATACATGTATAAATGACATTTGGGGTAGAGAGTAGTTGATGCAGGCTGAGGGAATAATAAAAATGCATAATCAATGAGAAATGAACTAATACAAGACATTCAGGGTATGTGATATTATTTTGATGTGTTTATAAAAAGCATACATACATATACAACTTTTAAATTACTACACATTACATTAAAACAAATTGTATTGATCAGTAATCATGTTATCTCCCTGAACAGTCTAACAAATTATGTTTGAAGACAATGAGGACTGCAGATTTTATAATTCCTGAGGATTCACAATTTTTTGTTTTTCGTGGACTTTTTGTCTTTTTATTTATTTATTTATTTATTTATTTATTTATTTATTATATATACAGTGTTCTACCTGCATGTATCCCTGCAAGCCAGAAGAGAGTGCCAGGTCTCATTACAGATGGTTGTGAGCCACCATGTGGTTGCTGGGAATTGAACTCAGGACCTTTGGAAGAGCAGCCAGTGCTCTTAACCTCTGAGCCATCTCTCCAGCCCCGACTTTTTGTCTTTATTCTTGAGTTTACTGCCCTTCTGTAAATATAATAATACATATAATTAGAGAACTGTTCCTTAGAAATGCATTTTTTTTTCTGATGAAGCTCAACTTATATTCTTCTTGAGTTCATTAAAATCTCCCAGCTACAGTAAATAGGACTCCTTTGCTAGGATTAAATCAGGCGACATTAAAATACCCTGGACAAAGGCTTGACAGAGTAAGAGCTGAGAAACTAACCAATTGTTACTATAAAGGGGCCTCACAATATAGGGTTGTGGTACAATGTTAGAATAAAATGCACTTGCCCATGTCTGATATAGTCTATCATTCCAAGGTAAACCTTGGATGCTGTCTTAGTTAGGGTTTTCTATTGCTGTGAAGAGACACCATGACCACAGCAACTCTTCTAAGGACATTTAATTGAGGGAGCTCGCTTACAGTTTCAGAGGTTCAGTCCATTATCATCATGGTGGGGAGCATGGTGGCATGCAGACAGATGTGGTGTTGAAGGAATATCTGAAAGCCCTACATTTTCCAAGCAACAGGAAGCCAACTAAGACACTGGGAATTATCCTGAGCATAGGAAACCTCAAAGCCTGCCTCCACAGTGACACATTTCCTCCAACAAGGCCATATCCACTCCAACAAAGTCACACCTCCTAATAGTGCCACTCCTTGTGAGAGTATGGGAGCCAATTACATTCAAACTACCACAGATGCCATACACAAATGGGTGTTGGAGTCCCTTTGGTGCATAGTAAAGAGTGAGAGAAAGATATGCCTGTTTCTTTAAATAATCCATGATAGAGATTCACTTATCATCATCATATCATTTAAGGTCTGTAACATAATCTAATGTAGGAGGTTTTGGTACTAACAGGATATTGTAGTAGTTCTTGACATGGCAGAGCACTTGGATCTGGGAATTGTCTATGTGTGAAAATGAATTTTTTTATTTTCACTTTCTTCCTATTTCTTTTTACCCAATCCTGGCATATAGAAATTATAACTAGTACATGGGAGAGAGTGAGTGGGGGTGCACACAGCTTGTATCCTTCCTCAGACTTGGGGAAGGATGGCACCTGTGCTGTGGATCCTAAAGTCTCTACCTCTGATCCAAATGCTTGTGTACAAATAATAAGTTACCAACTAATCCATCTCCCCAGACCAAAGAATTGTTTTAAAATAATTTCTTCATCATATGCATTCTAAGTAAACGTTTGATTTGCATAACTATTTTATATACATGGCCTTGGGTAGGAATTTCTTAGGTGAAAAGCGACCACAAGTAGCAAATAGTTCAGAAACCCTGGACTCTGAGACCATTTAAGCAATGGATCCCAAAGACTTCAGAATTCTCCAGGATCCCATGTTGGATGAAGGGAAAAGCTAATGTTCTGGAGCAAGACATTCAGACAGTTCCTAGAGCTCTCCTTTCAATTAACTCATTATGTTCATAGTCCCGGGCTTTCCTTTTACTTCCCATCAAATTGAGACCCTGCTATAGGAATGCCAGAAACAGATCACTGGTGTGGGCAAGTTGTAAATAAATCTGTATTAGTTTTTAAACTTTATGAATTTATATTTTCTTTTTTTTCCTTTTTTTATTTTTTGGTTTTTCGAGACAGGGTTTCTCTGTGTAGCTTTGCGCCTTTCCTGGAACTCACTTGGTAGCCCAGGCTGGCCTCGAACTCACGGAGATCCACCTGGCTCTGCCTCCCGAGTGCTGGGATTAAAGGCGTGCGCCACCACCGCCCGGCTATATTTTCTTTTTAAAAAGTATTTTAGGAGTACAAAATAATGTGAGCAAAAACAATTATGGTCAAGAGAAGAAGAATGGAAATATTTGATTATGGTATCTAGAATAATGAACCACCCCTAAGAGTCTTACTCTCTGGAACATGTGAGGGTTTCCTTACGTGACAGAGTAGATTTTACATGGTTGACTCAGAGTCAGAAGATGGCAGTTTTTCCTGGGTTATCTTGAACTGCCCCACATAAACAAGGGAAGTCATAACCAGATGTGAAGACAACAGTGATGGAAATAGAGAAGCAAGGGCTTGAAAGATGGTGGAGGTGATCTTAAATGCAGGAATACAAACAGATTCTGGAAGCTGGCAAAGGGAAGGTCTTTCTAGAACCTGTGAAAGCAGAATGTGTGTTTTTATAGTCATTGGAGGTAATGTCTGTGAGGGCATGCAGTTGACATTTTGTGTTTCTTTGCTGGCTTTATCTCGGATGGCTGTCTGTTGCTAACACTGATGGGATAAAGTTCCTCACTTCGTTGCCCTGGAGCCTGGTCTTGCCTTAGAGCTGTTGTTATTTTTTCTAATTGTCTGAACATGCAAGAGTTGTTGAAGAAATCAGCCTTGGCATTACACAGTGACCTCAGCTCATTGGCTGTTTTTACTTAAATTCATTTAAATGATGTAATTATAATTATGATCACATTCTTTTGGATTCCAGTTACATGGAATAATTTATTTCTTCACATTCAGTCCTAGGAGGTGAAGAAGGATCTTGTAAGCCATGTATTGCTGGGCCTAGGGTTTTTAATCCATCCCAACAGTTTATGTCTTTTAATTGCAGATTTAATTCATTTGTATTTACATTAAGTATTGATAGTCAAGGTCTTAGTACAGAAATTTTATGAATTATTTTCTAGTCTTTCTATAGTTTCTTTCTCTCTCCCTCTCTCACAGTTTTCCTGTGGTCAAGAGATTTATCTGGTAGCATGGGTTGATTCCTTGCTTCCAAAATTATCTCTTGACTATAAGAAGGTATTTTCAAATGATGAAAATAATATGTTCTCCTTTACCGATTTCTGTTCTTTAAATTTTTTCAAATTATGGAGAAATTAAGCAATGCATTTGTGACCCCAAATGCTGAGTAATATTAGGTACATTCTATACTCTTATATGACAGATGGCCTGTCTATCCTGGTGAGTGTCACATCATTCCACAACTTCAGGTGCTACCTTACACAGTGGCCTTGCACAAAGCAAGGGAAATACAGAAATCTAGGGGGGAAAAGATAAAAATCCATACTTTTCTAATGAAAGGACCTAAAAATGGAAGTTGTAAGATTGAAGACACAATGCACAATTCAGCAGCTAAACTTGATTAGATTTTCTTACACAGCCAAGGGAAAGCAAGCCTGTAGTGAGGAAATGACAGAACAGAGAATAAAAATATGTTTTAGAAAGTGTCTTTTATGTTAGCAAAGGGCACAGAAGGGCATGACCAAACTCTGAGATGCTTGGCTGCCCAATAATCTCAAAAGAAATAGAACTTGAATTGGGATGAGGAAAATGGCATTATTTTACTAAAAATGCCATGTGCAATATGAGAATGTCATTTAAAAGAAAATTTACTTTAAAAGGAAGTATTACTTCTGATCTTACATATATACCAGGTTCTGTTTCTTTATTGTGCTATATGTCTACAGAATACATTTCTTTAACTTCTCCATTTTAGCTACAAGTCCACTTATGATTCCATGTAAATCCTCATGTGAGCAGGTGGTGTCTGCTGCATGCTCTTCTACAGTCTTTGCCAAATCAGAGTATTTTTAATAAAAAATATGAAATATTTTATTTTTTGAGAATTTCATACACATATATTCCTCCTCCTTCCCCTCCCACTGACCTCAGGAGTCCCCCAATATGTCCCCTTCACCTTCATATCCTCTCCTTTCTTTTGTTAACAACTCTCAGAGTCCAGTGATTGCTGCCTCTTAGAATAGTGACTGATCTTGTCGATTTGACTGTGTGCAGGTCACCCTGGGTACAGCGAGTTCAGAAGGTCAACAGCCATGCCATGTCTAGAAGGCGGTGTCTCACAGCACCGTCCGGCTCTTACATTCTTTGCATTCCTCTCCCTGGCTATTCCCTGTACCTGGGTTTTGGGTGATGATGATAGTTAGATGATGGCATCGACTAGTTATGAGTCTCTGCATTAACTGCTAACCACTGAAGAGAGACACTTCTTCGGCCAAGGTTGAAGGTAGCACTAATGTATGAGCATAAGCATAACATTGAGAAAGCACTTTGAAATGTAATTTAGCAAAACAACAGTAATAGGTTCGCCCCTGAACTTGTGATTTCTTGAGTCATGAGCTTTTAAGCAGATTTACAGTACCAGGCCAGAATTCCTTCCTAGGACAAGGCTTCAGCTCCAATTCAAACGCAGTTGGTTATTCCCTGTGGCAGTTTGAAAGAAAATGGTCCCCAAAGGGAGTGGCATTATCAGGAGGTATGGCCATGTTGGAGTAAGTGACACTGTGAGGGCAGTCTTTGGGGCCTCTTTTGCTCAAGCTTCCCTCAGTGTGACTTTCAGTTGCCTCTGAGCCAAGATGTAGAACTCTCAGCTCCAGCACCACTGTTGTACTCTGGGCGCAAGACCCCCGGAGAGACCACCAGAGACACGAACTCACAGAAATGCAAAAGCAAGGTTTATTGGAGCAGTTCAAGCAGCGTGGGAGGGACCTCATCAAGCCATCCAACACAGTAGAGGCTGGAGGAGGTGCCCGCCTCTCTGCAAGCTCAGTTTTTAAAGGAAAAACCACAAGGTTACATCAGTTAAAGATGCTAACACAGGTACAATTCTGATTGGATCAAGTTTTAGAGGCTTTTCAACATTTCTGTGTTATCTTACTTTGCAGTTTTGACCGGTTGTTTGTCAAACTTTATAGACTACCTCCAGCATTGGGGCATTCTGAGGTTAATCAGTGGTTGCCAGATGCCCTTCAAACATCCTGACTTTGTACTTTGGCCATCTCTGGCACTGGGGCATTCTGTGGTTAATCAGTTGCTATCAGATAGTCCTTCAAACATCCTGACTTTGTACTTTTGAGTTCCTGGGACCTATGTCAGCAGCTCTGAGATTTTTCAAATCTCAGGCCTATTTCAAGCTGGGGTGAGGGGCTTGCTTGAAATGGGGGTGTTTTGGGTCTTCACCACATCTGCCTGCACAGTGCCATGTTCCCTGCCATGATAATGGACAGAACCTTTGAAACTGTAAGTGAGCCACCCCAATCAATTGTTTTCTTTATTAGAGTTGCCTCAGTCAAGGTGTCTCTTCACAGCAATAGAAACCTCACTAGGACACCCCCACAACTATCATGACATTATTGCAGCAGCTCTTGCCTACCAGGTTGGTATTGTAGTATGCAGGTTTTCTGATAGGATCCACTGATACCCTTTCTCCATCAGTGACCTTCATAGCACCTTCTAGTAGTATGAATGCTGGGCAGCAGGAGGAAGTTCTCAGGTCAGTTCCAGTTTGATTTCTCTATGTTCTGTAACAGAGTGTGTGTGACTTCAGTGACAGGGTCTTACCATGTGGTTCTGCTGGGAATCCAAGAGCAATGGCAGTGGCCCGTGTTATTTTGGGGATCTCTGGGAGGCATCTGAGAGGCTTCTAGGCCTCATAATTAGGTTTCCCAAACTGAGATTTTCATTTAAGAACCCAGGTATAATCATTGTCCACCCCTGCAAGATATCTGTATTCAAATGCCTTCTATGTTTTGAAATTATATTTTCCAACTAGATTACATATTAGTGTGTTTCCATAGGATTTTTTCTAAACATCCTCAGTTCTTCTTTTCTCCTACCTACCTCTTCCCTTACCTGTACTGCCATCTCTGCTTAGACCTATAACTCACAGTATTCCACACTCTCCGTATGTCACCTGTCCTGCTGTCCCCACTGCATTATTTCTTCTATTTAAGACAAATGAACAACAAAGGGCAGGTTTGATTAGTTACATTATTTTTATTTCTTCACTGTATCCAAACCACAATTTTTCATGCCTGTCTAACTTTAACTTTTCATCATATACGTTAGAACTCTTCCCACAAGATAGATATAGTTTATTTTCCTCCCTTGGCTGTGAGTTCAGCATGGTGTCTTTCAGTCAGTACAAAAGGTATTGCATTTGGAAGTGAATATTTACCTCTTCAGAACAATGGCCCCAAAGAGTTCCTGTTGGCTTCTTTTTATGTGCTTCCATATCTGACCTTTTGGTGGGAAAGTCACATGAACTAGCCTGTTGTTTCCAGGAAGAGAAAGACGGACATGGGGTACAGACGTGTTCCACTAACCCCAGGTTAGATTAACCGATCCCTAAGTGACCCTTCGTGAAAACAAATAAACACTATTTTAATCCACTCAGCTTCCCAATAGTTTGTTATACAACAAATTATAAAACTACATATTTATGTCTGTAAAATTATGGAGCAGATCCGTGAAACCCGACAACACATGCTCAGCAGCTGAGCCGCCGTCGTGTTTTCTTGCATGAGATCTCAAGGATCCTTCCAAATAAGTTGTTTGCCAAGCATTGGCAAGGGGAGAGTGACTGGAAAATGAAACTTTCTATTTCCTGTAAGGGTAGGGACACACACACAGACACACACACACACACACACACACACACACACACACACACACACATCATTCTTCATATGTACTGCAATTCTCCTTTTTGATTCATACCACACTTGCAATACACTGGTAATTTCATTTACATTTCTGTTCATTTGAGTGGAATAAATCATAGATAAAAAGCACTATCTTCTTTATTTGTTCAGCAATACTATGAAGAATTATTCTACTATATTCTATAATCGTAAGACATATGAGGAAACTGAGGTCAGAAAAGTTATATAATTTCCTCAATATCACACAACTGAAACAGCATAACTGAACTATGAGTCTAAGCAGCTTAGTTTAGAGTGTGCTCTTTGAATCTATGGAGTGTAATGCTTGCTCTTGGTGATCACTGTTCTATTACCACACCTCACTGAACAGCTGAGGTACACATGAGAAGCAGATGTTGAAAGGTTTGGTTGAACTGAGGCTTCACATATACTATGAGAAGGAGAGTTTTTTCCTAAAACTGTGTACTTTGGGGTTAACTTTCAATTCTTGTTCAATATTTTAGATTGGTTTTATGCTCTTTCATAGTTGAGTTGTAGAAGTTATTAAACAAACTGACCACGATTATTCTGGCTGCAGTGTGGAGCATACATTGGGAAGTAGAAGGGTTAAATACCTTCTGAGTAGTCTGGGATTGTCTCAGTTTAATAGGAAACGTTTCATCAAAGATCTGACTGACAGATGGGAGCATCAGAGTATACGGGTAAGACGGAACCTAAAGGTCTGACTGACAGACGGGAGCATCAGAGTATACAGGTAAGACGGAACCTAAAGGTCTGACTGACAGACGGGAGCATCAGAGATATGGGTAAGACTGAACCTAAAGGTCTCAAAGCAGGACGGAGCTACTCTCACACTTTCTCTGGGTCCAGTGCTGCTTGCATTTACCCTTCCATAGTCATACTGGTCAAGACTTGAAGGCTACCTCACAAAATTATCAAATGGACAATAGGGCTATGAAAAAAAATGTGAAAAGATGTACAATGTTGTCAATTAGTAGGAAACTAGATTAGAACCACAATGAAGAGTAACTGGGCACATTCAGGGTATTGAGATCTGGAGTATCATTTTCTTCACTGGCTTATTCAGGTATTAGGATCTAATATGTCATTTTCCTTAGTGCTGTAGCCACTAATAAGTTGCCCTTGTTCCAGTAAATAGCCTTCCATCCATGCTCAGACAAGAAATTATAATTAAATTCAATGAGACAAACACTACAAGAAGACATGAGAGAATGGGGGAGACTTTTTGAGAGGAAGGGCTCCAGTGGAAGAGGAAGGGAATGACATGGGCGTAGGACATGGAAAAAGCTAAAATAAATTCTTTACATACACGTATGGAACTGTCAAACAACAAAAACTACAACAAAGACTTATTCATTTTCATTAGAATGGAGAAAACTATCATTCATAATATAAATCTGGGGACAGAGAACAATCACAACCTTCATAGAGTCTTCATGTAGCAAGCACAGCGATATTCAGGCACTTATGAAGTTAGACTGAACTGGTGTAGAAATTCTCATGGCTGTTTACACATGGCAAGTAACAAAGTTATACCCAGATAACAGTTCTTATTTGTGAAAGTCAAGAGATGAAACCCATTAACAGGACAACGGATGAGCATTGTGTTGCACAGTGGGTAGCAGAACACTAAGATGATAGCTAAAATTTCCACCCACTGATATAGATATATATGCCCTAAACAGTCACTTCCCTTGAGTGTGTGTGGGCAGGACCTGCAGGTATGATCAGTCTTGTAATGAGGTCACGTCATTTGTTCTAAGAAAGAGATATTTTCAGATATAATTAATATTCCACATCTATTGATTTTAAGTCAATTAACTTGAGATCATTCACAGAGACCCTGATTTAATCAAGTAAAAGTTCTTAAAATTCACAGTTGGTTCTTTCTGAAGAAAGAGAACTCTCTCACTAGCTTTGAAGGAGTGAGCTCCGATTTGGTAACATGCTTCCTTCAAACACCGTTGACAAGGAACCCAAAGTCCCCCAGAACTGATACAGCCGCTGGAGAAAAGAAAACAGGAAAGTAGGAGCCTCAGTCCTTCAGCCACAGGTCACTGATATCAGTCAGCAATCACAGGATCTAAGAAGGTCCCTAGCTTCAGAGACGTCTGAGATCAAGTGGAAATTTGAAAATGTTTTGTAAATACAAATAAAACAGAGTTCTTGTTCTTGCTAAGATGAGAAAAGTGCAGTCTACCATTTTTTTTTCTTTAAACTGTAGAAACTATCAGAAGCACTTTGGAAAAATGTACTAACAAAGTCTGTTGGTTGGGTTTCCAAAGTAAATACAAAATTCTACCATTTGTCTTTATAACATAACTACTTCTGTGGTCTAAGTTTTCATCATCTTGCTGATAGCACTGCAGTATCTCTCCTGGTTCTTCTGATTTTCTTTATCTACCTGTTCTCTCCATGCTCAGGTGGGACAGTCTTTTAAAAAGATCTTTAATTGCTTTTCTCAGAAACCTCCAGTGACTTCTCATTGTTTTGAATTAAAGTAAAATCCAAAGGGAGCGAGCAATAGAACCTGACTCATCTATATTTTAATCCTACCTATTTCTTACTACTTCTTAGTTGACCCAGTTTTAACCTGCTGCTGTGATACTGTTTCTGGGGAGATGTAAGCAAATCTCCATTCACTCAAGATAGGAAACAGGACAGACCACGCAGTAAGGATGCCAACAAAATTTAATTTGATGATCCAATGAGTTTTATTGGGGTTACTGACAAGAATATGGGTGAGGGGTTAATTAATGAAGCAAACGACATTAATGACAGCTGCATTAACCAAAACCCACCCTGTAATAGCAGATTGCTCATGAAAGTTGGAAACCTGTTCTCCATTGCTTGACTTACAGGCTGCTCAACAGGTTAGAGGGTATCCCTTTTGGACAACTCAAGTAGTTTGGGCATCTTCAAGGCTGTTCCAATGTTGTGAGAGAGTCTTCTAGCAGTCTTAACTGTACATGCATGCTTGCATATGGAGTGGCCTATTAAATGTGGTCAATTTCAGGAACTTCCTAAAGCTATGGAATTGTTCACTTTCTGAATTTTAAGGAGCTTCCCTTTAGGAGGGAATGCTTCATTTCCCTATACAACATGATATATCTTCATTAGCTTCATTTCACCACTTTTTCTGGGGGGAAATTGCTGCACAAGACAATTCTGGTTTTCTTCTTTTCTTACTCTAATACTTTGTTATGAAAATACCAGATTTACAGAAAAGTTGAAAGAGTTATTACTGCAAAAACCAGTACATTTGCTGTTAGATTTGGTTATCATGATTTCTAAATATATCACACACTCATCATCCATGAATCCATTTTTTTCATGTATTTCCAAGCATTTTCACAAATGAGCAATTTACTACTAAGCATTTCAGCAGCATGTTATATTTTATTAGAATTAGGAATTATTTTGATGATTAGATTACCAGGTAAAGGCATTTGCTGCCAGGCCTGTGAGTTTTGCTCCTGGGACCCAGGTAGTAGAAAGGGAGAACTTGAAAACTCCATGTGGTCCCTGGCCTACAAATAAACAAGTTATAATATTTGGAATAAAAATATTTTGATGAAAAAATTATCTACAAAATGAAAAAATTAAACTATGCCTTTCAATGAGTCTTAATGGTTGTACATGATTTGAATAGTTAAAATTTGTGATACAAAGTATCACCAGCCCTATAAGGACCCCTCACTCTTCTTCCAAACTCTCAATTCTATTTGTTCAATAGTTGTCATTTCTGATTTTCTAACTCTTTGATTATTTTCTAGAAGCAGAGCAATTTTGGTGAGGCTTTTATTTCTTTTCTTTTATAATTTCTCTAGAAAATATATGTTTGTGGTTTTGTCTACCTTGCTCAGTGAACTATGAACTCCATAACAGCAAAAAACATCTGCTGTTGATTGACTTTTTCACTCATTATCTTTGCAAGTATTCTTAACACATAGGAAATACTCTGTTGTATTTGTTGAGTGAGCAACTATACAGTGGCTAGAAGTATAGAAAGACTTCCACACTGATAAAAAGCAAAATGTTTTGTGAGAGTTGAAGTGTCCATAGATTAGCAAACAAGACAGCAAAGATCCTCCCTAGGGCTTTATGATTTTGCTGCCAGGGATGTTTGGCTGCAGGCATCATGACAGTAAGTCTGCTTAAAGTAATGATAGTATGAGACTACCTTGCAATATATGGGAAAACTAGTGTCCAGCTTGCTTCCCAACCCAAACATTCTGATGGACTTAGAAAATTCATAGCTACTCTTATTGTAGGGTTTTTTTGTTGTTGTTGTGGCTGTTGGGAGCAGAGGAAGCCCTATGTGAGTGGAGTCCTAAGTGAATCTATATTTTGAGATGGACACCATCATGTGAACGACTCCAAGGCTTTGGATCCATGAGACAACTGGCAAAGCTGTACCCACACGGGCCAGGCTTAAAGGGAATGACAAAGCAGTTGATGAACAACTGATGAGCATGTGCAGACTATCAACTGCAGCTTCCATCTTTTGGATCTTTACAGCCCGAGACTGCTCCCTACAGAGACCTCCACTGAGACTAGCCAGCTCCTCCCCATGTGCTGTATATCATAAACACACTGAGTTCCAGATGCCATGGCAATGGTGGCAGAATCCCAACTGATCCCCAATTTGCTCTCTGTGTCTGTCCTTTCTTCATTCCCTTACTGTCCATAGCCAAGGTTCCAGGACCCAAGCCACACAGGATGGTGCATGTGGCCTTGCCTACATAGGGTTGCCCTCCCTATTGGATGGTGGTGATGGGTGATGTCATTCTGTATGCTGTGAATATGTGTTGCTCTGATTGGTTAATAAATAAAGCTGTTTGGCCAGTGGTGAGGCAGAATAAGGTTAGGTAAGACATTCCTACTAGAGAGAGAGAGAGAGAGGAAGGAGAAAAGCAGAGCAGAGGAGACACTGCCAGTCATCACCAGAAGAAGCAAGATATAAAGTACTGGTAAGCCACAAGCCACGTGGCAAAGTATAGATTTATAGAAATGGGTTAATTTAAGATGTAAGAACTAGCTATCAAGAAGCCTGAGCCATTAGGGCATACAGATCATAATTAATATAAGCCTCTCTGTGTTCATTTGGGTCTGAACAGCTGGGGGGCCACGGGAGCTGGGCGGGGCCAGGAAAACTTCAGCTACATGATGGCCTGCACAAGAACACTCTAAGATGGTAAAGCCATTTGGTTGCTATCTGTACCTGCCTTTTCAAATGTGTTTACTTTGCTTCTGAATAAAACCACCTTTTATGTTAAATTCATTTGTGATTTTCTTGGTTCATATTTCACTTGTAGTCAAATGTCATTTAGGGACAATTTTTATATACAGAGGTTATATGTGCTCACTCAATTTACCAGCCAAAATATGTTTGTCTCTTTGCTTGAACCTAGAAAAGAGACAATAGATGTGTCCCAACCACGTGGCTGAAGATGTATGTTTCAAAGCCTAGCAAGGAATACTTTTTCTCAGCACAAACAACTTAAAGTGTTAAGAGATGTGGATATATTTTTCTGAACTAATTTTAACATCACTTAGACTATCTGGCAGACACTCATAATAAACATTTTAAAAGTGTATGAAATGGCTGCAACCTTTAACCCCATGATTTAGACATGTTTCCTCTTGATTTTGAGTACCTTTGGTCTCATTTTTTTGATATAGAATTGTGGGAAAAATGGTAAGAGTCTAGATTTTTCTTCTAAAGTATCATGACTAAGTCTCCTATACAATATGCCCAATTCTACAGTCATTTTTCATGGTAAGGCACGATTTTTCACAATTGACTACTAACAGATTATGTTAAAATTTAAGGTAAATTTAGCTAAATTCAAATAAATTTTATTTTGTTACTATTTATATAACATGAGAAGTGATGTATATACGTATCAGTCATATGCTATTTTCTTTCATTATACTTTGCCTGTATTTTTCTAATATCTATTATTTCTAAACCCTTATTTGTATTCACTTAGATATGATCACACTCCTCATAGTTCTGTTGCTTTTAATCCTTTTATTTTATTCATTTAACAAATGTTTATGGGTTGTGTATGACTTTGTGACACTGGACACATGAGGTTCACACACACAGTCTTTTATCCAATGACAAGAGTCATGGGAACATAACAATAAACAGTTATATGTATAAATAAATGGATTTCTATTTTCATTGATATTTATGAAAAACACACAGTAACTGAAATGTTTAATCCTGTGGATGGTCAAGGGATATTTCTTCATGAATAGATTTAAACTGAGACATGATAAGTGTACCATGTTGGAGGAAGAACATTATTGATCAGGACCAACTAGTACAATGGTCCTCAGTGAACTGAATACCACGGAGCTTGGCCAACACAGAGCCAGCAAGGAGATAGACAGGATGAGGAGGAAACTTGAGCTGAGCTCTTTCTGATTTGCTGAGGGATCTAGATTTTTTATTGGGTTTTGCAGCAATTAGAATTATAGTAATATATAAAACATTGTTTACCTTTGCCTGAGGAACCTTTTAAATCACCTCTTATTTATTAGGAAACAGCTACCATGCCGCTTCCTCCCTGGGAGAATTCTCATCAATCATCGAAGACTTGGAGCCCAGAGGGATGTAAGAGTCAGCACACTATAGAAGGGCGATGATTCAGGCCGACTTTTGCTCCACACACACATTTGGGCTTTGAGCGCCTTCCACTTGTTTGCTCTGTGGAGTCATATGTCTCTGCTGTGTTATTGTTCATCTTAACGTTTTTATTATTTTTAACCATGAATCTTACAGATTCTGAGAAATTCATTCCTTTGTAACAAGACTTGGCTGGTCAGGGATTGGAGTAAAGCCTGGGAGAACTGGGTCCCATGACTAAGAGAGATGTTTGCGTACAGGAGGTATTACCAGAGGTTGTCTCGTCAAAATGCTTTCTGTACCAGAAAGCTGCAGTTTGAAACTATGTAGAAAAGTGGGAAAATATGCAAATATAAGGAGAATTCATACACACATTTTTAAAGATTATTTTGTTTGTGATTATTTTTACTGAACTAAACTACAACCTATTGGTTTCCTTTAATATTCGTACTTAGGCATTAACCAGGTAATTATTTAATTACATACATAAAATAAAATTGTAGACCTCTTTACCTACCAATAAACCAAAACCCAGAACCAGGGACTACCACTCTGTGACAGTACTTCACTAGGGGTTTATGACGGGTGTTAAGTAACATCCGCTCTGTTGGAAACCTTAATTTTGACTCTAGTTTTTCCTTTCAACCTGGAAAGACAGGAATTAATGTTTTGATCTTTTATGAGAGGAGAGTGAAGCCCAAGACACTGCATCTCCTTCTCAAAGTCACAGTACGTGGTCAATTCAAACTACATCTCTTTTTCCAATGTCAAGACCATGACATTTCTGTGACCCTTTGCTGGTTTCCTTTTATTTGAAGAAAATCTTTTTAATATTATTCTTCAGAACTGGGGACTCTCCCTTCCCATATACCATCATTTTAAAATAAAGGTTCAAAAGGAACACTTCACAGACTCTGGGCAGCCTAGTGCCAAAGGTCTGAAAAACAGATTTGAGAACTAGAGCACTGGGTGAATTTCAGTCCCCATCCTCTCAAACTCGTGTCCCTGAGCCTGTAGGCAGACAGTGGTGTGCATATTGAGAGAATAAAAGTCTGTTGTGCCAACTTGTAATCTAAATTGTCCACTTAATATATGGAAAAACAACTAGTAACTTGGGCTACGGTGAAATGAAAATGTCAGTTTTACCAGTAAGTTTGGTTATTCTGAATATTTAAAATTTTTCCTGGCATAGTTTGGAGTAAAGCTTTTTGTTTTGTCTGATGAATGCTGTATGCCCTTGTTAGTCATGGGTTTAATATTAACTCATAATGGAATTCAACTTCACTTTTACCCAGCATCTCTTTCTTAATTTTTAAAGCGAAGTAAAGTAAATGCCCATTTAAACACCAGTTTATAATACCTCTTTTTTAATTTAAAAATGTTAACTGTAGAATTCCAGACACTGAAATAATAACTACTGTTCAGAGTCCAGTAGGTGTAGACACACAACTACTTGCCTTAGGCAGTAGTGAATACTGGACTCTAAACACCAGCCCCATCTAACTATTTATCATGATTTCATACAATACTTTACATTTATTTTCTTATTTTGTGTTCTGTGTGTCAGTGGGCATACATGCCATAGCACGCTTGATGAGATAAGAGGACAACTTGCGTGTTTACCTAGTTTAGATCAAATTTAGTTTGTTGGGCTTGGCAGCAGGTGCCTTTACTCACTAAGTCAAATGGAGGGCCCTGACCTCCCTCCCTCCCTCCCTCTTTTCCTCCCCCTCTTTCCATCCTTCCTTCCCTCCCTCTCTCTTTTTCTCTTTCTGTGTTTTAATCCTTACTTTGATGGTGGGATGCAGAGACAATGGGAGGCTATGGAGCTGGGAAATAACGTTGGAAAGGCACTCTAAAAAAAGTCAATGTGGCTTTTGAGGCTGCTACAATGTTGTATGATTCCCCTGCCTTTCTCTTTTGTTATAAATTATACTCTAGAATCTACCTACTATGTGTAGGTGTTCCAAATGACAGATACAAACAACACTCTGGTCTTAGCAAGCATTTGCTTCTGGAATTTTCTCTGAGGTGCTCATGTTCTGACTCCAGCCCTGATTATAAACCTCCATGAAATATAATGCCTTGATGAGACCACTCACCCTAGATTGATGAACGATCAGATTAAGTAAATATTTTTTGTGAAGTTTGAATTTCTTAAGTATCAGTGGATGACCAAAGCTTTTGTATTTGAAAAACCACATACTACCAAAGAACAATGAAAGACAGTATTTATATAAGCCAAAGAATTTGAAATACAGATGCGACCAATGAAGGGCATGTGTCTAGAAAGAGTTTTAAAGAGAAAACAAATCATTAGTTTAGTACTGAAGAAGTATGGATAAATTCATTTTGACATAGTATGTATCAATTGCTAAGATGAAGTATTATGTTACTAAATAGAATATTTAATGTATATTGTAGAGAAAGAATTTTAAATACATTATATACAAAGGTGTTAGTAAACAATTTTGATATCAAACCATTTATTTGTAATCATAATTTTATCTTGAATCACATAAACCAAAAATATGAAATGCTACAGATAAAAAAAGCAAATCAAACCTGAACTTGGACCATACAGAAAGGTTAAAGGCTAATTTTTGCAATGGAAAAATGTATTTCATTGATGTATTTATAATTTATAAAGGAGAAAAATTACACAGGTAACTAAGATGGAGTTAATTCTGACTGTTGAGATGGCTCAGTGGTTAAGATCACTAGCTACTTTTTCAGAGGACTTGGTTCTGTGTCATGTTAGTGGTTTACTACCTTATACAACTTTAGTTTCATATATATGGAGGTCATAGTACAAGTTTCTGTATAACATGAAATCCATGGAGCCTGTCTAATGGGAAAAAGAATTTATTAAGGGAAAAAACTCACTGTACAGAACAGAATTGACACAGGTTCTGGAATGCTGTTCTGGCTGCCTGAATCAGTCTTGCATCCAAGTCCCATGAGGGAGCGAAGAGAGCTGCCTACATGCATCTTAAGTCTTAAGGGTCCATGAGGACACACCCCAGGGGCAAGTACTTCAAGCTCATAGGCAGGTGGAGCAGTTACCTGCTGCATCTCTTGTGGTGGTTCTTCAAGATCATAGACAGCACAGCTATCCACTACATCTCCCCCTTTTGTTTAAATCAGAAATTTATAACATAATAACCTCAAAATTGTGACAATATGCAAAATATCTTAGAGGTAGAAATGTATAGTGCAATAAGCAATATGACAATAATATCCTTAATATGTATCAATATAAAAAATATTCTAAACAGAGTTAGAACATACATATAGTATGACAAATACAATTTTACTTTTGTATCAATATACAAAGTATTTCAAACAGGAGTATATGTGTGTATAATATGATGATTATAGTTTTGAATTTGTATCAATATACAAATTATCTTAAATATGAGTATAAAATGACTTACATTTATATCAATATACAAGAATACATAACAGTACAAATTATCTAAGGCTATTTTACTAAATTTGTTTATTAGTATATGCAATAATCTACCTTAATATACTATACCTATCCATTCCCATTTTTCTTTACTTAAAGAGAATACTTAATGAGTCTATTTTTTTTTTGTTCTACCTCAACCCCATAACCATTTATCCATAACCCTGAGAAAAAGGAGACCTTTGGGAGAGGGGGCATCAATTGCTTCCTGCTGTTTAGGGGGTGATAATATCTCTGTGGAGTCCTGTAAAAAAGCTTAGACAGTTAGGTCTCAATAGGACTAGCTGTATAGTCTAAAGCTACTCTCAGAGTAATTGGTAAGGTTGTCTGAGATCCTGGCTAGAAGTGTAGTGTGATGGACCATCTCATCTTGGAACAACCCTGAAGATTTTTCAATCCAAAGTTGATCATTGAGTAATGTTCTTAGGTACAATGACATCATTCTGGACTGGGTAGAGTTGTTGCTGTGGGGCCCTATCTTCCTTCTGGAGACTTCAGAGGTTTCTATTGGAAACACTTATTTTTTTCACTGTGGAAAACTTGAACATTATTACTATAAAAATGGAAAGTTTGGATTTATGGTGAATCAAGAAAGTATTCCCAGAAATCAAGGATGAGCATGGAAAGAAATAGAATCTTGACAACAATGGTCCCTAGATTATTGATTTTTCTCCTGTCTCACACTAGTTGGCTCTTCCAATATGACACAGAATCTCCTAATTTTTCTTTTAGCAATATGCTTGGGTTTAGAGAAAGAGAGAGTTACATTCCAACTCCGAAGCCAATTGATTTATAATTTAATTGGGACCACAACTATCCTAGAATTAAAGAGATATTGATGCTGGACAGTGAGATATTACCCTATAGAGTATGTTGGTACCAATAGGTCCTTCCTTTCTCTTGTAGATGTCTAGGTATTCAAGGCCTTATGATTTCTTGAAGATGAGTACTTCTATTATCCTGTAAAGGCAAAAAACAGAACCCTGACCCAACCTTCATTTGCTGAATTTTTCTTACAACTTGTAGAGTAGTCACATTGGTAGATGAGCTATTACTTCACCTCATGAAGAGGTTTCTCCTGTTCAAATAAATTTTTACTAATTTTGTTGGTATCAATAGCTTTTCTTTTCCTACAGAAACAAAAGCAAAACCACTTCCCCAACATAAGACATATGCTGGTTTCTATTCTGAGGTCAACACATCTTTGAATTTAACAGGGTGGTTTAGCTCAGCAGTTTTTCCTTTTGTTCAATGTCTTTCCACAGCTGTTGACCTTTTTCATCAACACTGAGAAAATTCAAGGTTAATATAGCATTATGTAATCTGTTTCTAGGGGTCATTGTTACCTGTTGCTGTTTACTTAGCATATCCTTCAAAGTTTGATTAGCACTTTCTGTGACTGCTTGGCCTGTGGGAGTATATGGTATGTGTGTAACATACTTTATATTGTAATAAGCAAAAACTCTCATTTTATTTGAGGCATATACTGGAGCATTGTCAGTCTTAATTTGTGCAGGTATTCCCATGGTGGCCATAACTTCCAATAGATGTCTAATCATAGAATTGACCTTTTCAGAAATCATAGGAGTTGTCCATTGAAATCCTGAATAGGTGACAATGGTATGATGTACATACTTTAATCTTCCAAATTCTGCAAAGTGAAACACATCCATCTGCCAAATTTCATTTATTTGTATAGCTTTAGGATTCCTTCCTAAAGGTAATGGAATTTGGTCATAGAAGGAACAAATAGGACATTTTTTTTTACCATTTCCTTGGCTTGTTACCAAGTGATGGAAAAGTCCTTCTTCAAACCTTTGCTATTTACATGATGTTTCTTATGAAATTCTGCGGCTTCTAGCACATCATCAATTAATAACTGATCAATCTCATCGTTGCCTTGTGCTAGAGGACCTGGCAGACCCATATAGGATCTGATATGTGTTCTATATATAGAATGTTCCCTATTTCTGATGATTTCCTGCAATTGTATAAATAGTGAAGTTAATTCTGTATTATCAGGAATAAATCTGGCAGTTTCAATATGTAAAACAACTCTCTCTATATATTGAGAGTCAGTAACTATACTGAGAGGTCGTGTGAAGTCCGTTAGTACAATAAGAATGTACAAAAAGTTCTGCCTTTTGTGCAGAATTGTAGGGGCTTTGAACCATTTTACTTAAATCTTCTGATTTATAACCTGCTTTTTCTGATTTTTTTGAATCAGTATAGAATGTGGGGACTTCAGGTATTTTTGCTATACAATGTGAGAAAGGACCCATTCAGTTCGTTTTTATGAATTCTATTCTTTTGCTTTTGGGATAACCATTGTTAATCTCTCCCAAAAAGTTACTGCAGGTTCTCTGCCAGTATTCATTATCTTTCCATAGTGAGGAAATTTTTTCATTAATTAAATGGACTGTAATTTCTGCTGGGTCCATTCCTATAAATTGACAAAGTCTTAATTTTCATATTAGAATCAAATCAGAGATCTTTTCCACATTAGTCTTTAACTTCTTACTAGGTTTATGTTGTAGAAATATCCATTCCAATATAATATCTTCCCTCTGCATTAAAATCCCTGTAGGGGAGTGTCTGTAGGGAAATATGACCAGAATGCAATTAAGTTTTGGATTCATATGATCCACATGTGCCTCTCATATTTTCTTTTCTACTAGAGCCAATTCTTTCTCAGCTTTGGCTGATAATTCTCTTGGACTACTTAAGTCCTTATCCCCTTTTAGAGTATTGGCCAAATGTACTACTCCATCTTTATGTATTTCAATGATACCCTGTAAGTTGGAAATGCTTCCTAATAATTTTTGAAAATCATTAAGAGTCTGCAATCGATCTCTACTGAGTTGTACCTTTTGGAGTCTAATTTTTTGGAGATCTATCTTATATCCTAAGTAATTAACAGAATCTCCTCCTTGAAACTTTTCAGAAGCAATTTGTAATTCCCAGTGAGGCAAAACTTTCTTTACTTCTTTGATATCTTCTAAGGTATCTAACTTTGGATAAACTAATAAGATATCATCCATATATAACAGTAAATTATAGATTGTGGAAATTTTGCATGAATTATTTCCAACAGTTTTTGTACAAAATATTGGCACAGGGTCAGTCTATTTAACAGTCCCTGTGGGAGGACCTTCCATTGATATCTCTTGACTGGTTTGGAATTATTTTAAGTAGGCACTGTGAAGGCAATTTTTTCTCTATCCTTTTCTTGTAGAGGTATGGTGAAGAAAAAGTCTTTTAAATCAGTAACTATAATAGGACATTCTTTGGGTAACAGAGAGGGAAAGGGCATCCCATTTGTAGGGAGCCCACAGGCTGAATTTTCTGATTAATGGCTCTCAGGTCTGTCAGCATTCTCCATTTACCAGATTTCTTTTTATAACAAATATAGAAGAATTCCAAGGGAAGGTAGATTATTCAATATGTTGAGTAACTGCTCCTGAACCAGCTGTTCTAAAGTTTGTAGTTTCTCTTGTGTCATAGGCCATTGTTAAACCCAGACAGGTTTATCAGTTAGCCTTTTTAAAGGTAAGGCAGCTGGAGAGGTCAACACAGTTATGCTCTGTTTATGTATAGCCTGAATGGTTGGTGGCTGTTTTTTTATAGTGTCTTATAATATTTTTCCCAGAAACATGAATTGGTTTATATTCCACTTCTGAGATTGGAGAAATTTTAATCTCTGTATTCCATTGCTGTATCAGATCCCTTCCCCAAAGATTCACTGCTACAGTGGCCATATATGGCTTCAGCCTTCCTTTTTGTCCTTCTGGCCCTATGCATTCAAACCACCTCGAACTTTGTTTTATGTGAGATAGGGTTCCAATTCCTAGAAATTGAACATCTATCTCTTGAAGAGGATGAATTGGATGCTATGATTTTGGTGTAATTATAGTCATATCTGCACCTGTTTCCACTGGGCCTTCTGGAACAATGTTATTAATTCATATGCTAAGCTTTGGTCTTTGTTCATTTATGGAAGTCTACCAAAATATTTATTTTATAATGTTTTTTAGAACTTTTGATCCATCTATCAAAGCTGTTCTATCATCCAGTGCAGTATAATTCTTTACATTAGGCACTGGTTTATTTAATTGTCCTGGGGAGGAATTTCCTCCACAGTGGCTGGAAATGTTTAGACCATGTTTGATTTGGGGGCCTGCAAGAGGTCCCCCAAGTCATTTCTCTCCAGTAAAGACTTGCCTCATATGTCTCTTGTTGATCTGCATTCATTGGTCCAATGTCAGCCTTTGCCAAGTCTGTGTAATCCAGAAGGTTGGGGTCTCCTGTTTGGGTTATCTCTAGAAGCATTCCTTCTAGGAGCACACTGTGTACAATTTCTTATATGACACTATGTATCACAGTTAAAATGTTTGGTACTTTGGTGCCTCCTTTCACCTTTGGAAATCACCTCTCCTTTCCAAGCCTCAATACCATATTTAAGAGACTCAACACTATTTCTATGTGGAATCTATTCCTCCAAAGGTGCTGACCTGATCTTTAAAGATGTAAATATTCTTAGACATTCTATATGAGCATTATCAAAAGCCAAAGATTAAGTTAATACTCCTCTTAATTCTTGGTCTGATATTGTCTTCTTTATAGCCTTGGTCAATTTTTATAAAAAAAATCACTAAACAGTTCTTTGGATCCCTGGAAGACCTTCGAATATAGATTAGTTGTTTTCCCTGGTTCTGGAATTTTTTTCCCAAGCATTTAAAACTGTTGTATGGCATAGAGATAATGTATACTCATCAAAGGCAGATTGTACATTTATATCAGTGAAACAGCCCTCACCAAGAATTTGATCTTGGGAGATCTCAAAACCTCTAATCTTACCTTGCTAGTCAAGGGCTTTAGCCTCTACTCTTAACCAGTTTTTCCATGGAAGCTGTTGGCTGTATTCTAATATAGCTGAGATTAACTGATTCCAGTCATCTGGTGTGATTCTTTTTCTACAGGACCACATATTTAACATCTGTTTCACATATGTTGAATGTATACTATAGGTAACTACAGCTTCCTTAATGTGTTTTTAAAGACAATATCTCATATGAATAGGTTGCCAGATATATCCACATACTGTTCAGGATGTTTATCATCTGCTGGCTTTTTAAAATGGTGACAGCATAAGCCATTTTATAAGAGCCACTGGCAATAACACTGGCAATGTTATGACTTATATGGCTTTGGCTTTCTGCTTATTATTTTCTTATTAGCCTTTCTGACAGACTCCTCCAAAGCTTGAAATTGATTAACTACCACCCTTTATAGTGTTTGAACCTCCTCTGTTGTAAAGAATTTCTAGAAATTTCATGGAATCATACAATTTTTATGGTCATCAGAAACATATGATTCCAAAGATTTTATTCTGTCAATTAGCAATGATCTTTCCTCCTTAGAAATTATCTGAATGACATTAAGATTGCTCTGAAGGTTTATTGTTTTATCCATTAAGTATTCATAATTATTATCAATAGAATTAAATCTGGTTGTCCAGTTATTATTAGTGGACTGAAGTTCTTGTGGTAAATTAGCAGACCCCAGAGAAAGAATCCATTTGCTTAAAAGTCCTCATGACAGCTTTGCAAAGTTTGTATCAGTCCCATTAATGTCTCATTAATTTCTTAGTGTTGTTATTAAGCCAATTTTTAATGCTATGTTATGAATCACTGTGCTAATTGCAATTATGGAGAACATTGTATACATTTCAGGAAGGTTGTATATGTCTTGTAAAATTTTATTCATAGTACAAACAAAGAAGTTTTAAAATTCCTGAGTTGTGATATTATCTGTCATGCTGTGAGAAATATTCAAAATTTGTAAAGAAAAAAATTTTAATTTGTTTATTTATAAATCACTTTAAGGTATAAAATTATTGAGTAATCTTACCGCAGAGGAGATCCTTGAGAGTTTGTCCTAGGTCTTCCAGATAGATATTTGAGTTCTTGAGATAGTTTTTGTGTGTAGCAATGTTTGGCCAGCAGATGTGAGAGGTGTAGTGCTAAGGCAGGTCTTGAAGTGTGTTCTGAAGACATTGACCTTTATGGGCTTAAACAGCTACATGGAACACATTTAAAAAGAAGGAGCTGCCTCTTGGCGCTCGCTCTTTGACCTCTGTGGGCCCAAACTGTCTCATCCACTGCACGCTATCATGTATCTCTGACCACAAAAGGGCATACAGTTAGTTGCTGATCTCTCGGACCAGGGAACCGGCAGTTGAGGAGTGTAAGCCTGCCAGGGCTAATTACCAGGAGTGCAGCTGCCTCATGTTGCCATGCCATTGCTGCCTTGAGGGGTGCAGTCATGTGATGTGGCCCGCAGGGATCCTGAGTGCACAAGTGGAGGTTAGTACAGCTCTAACAGGGACACCAAGAGGGTCTTTAACCCTGAACATGCCCCAGGCTGGTGAGCGCGTGTGCAGAGGCCAGAACTCGGCAGTGCAGCAGTGCATTGGGCTGAACCAGCTTGGGAGGGAGGGGCCAGGGAGTGTAAATCTGCCATCCTGTGTGTAATACAGATGCGGCTTGGGAGAGAAGGATCTGGGCTGGCAGGGGTAAAAGGCTACCTCTAGTGGAAGTTTCTCTACATGGATAAAGGGTGCCAGATATATCGAATAATCCACGGAGCCTGTTTAATGGGCAAAAGAATTTATTAAGGGGAAAAACTCACTGTAAAGAATAGAATTGACACATTGTCTGGAACGCTGTTCTGGCTGCCTGAATCAGTCTCACATCCAAGTCCCACGGGGGAGCAAAGAGAACTGCTTTCGTGTATCTCAGGTCATAGGCAGGTAGAGCAGTTACTTGCTGCATCTCTAGGGGTGGTGCTTCAAGGTCATAGACAGACCAGCTACCTACCCACTACAGTTGTGGAGTTGATTTTCTCCTTCCAAATTTACATGGATTTCAAGTGTGAAATTCTGGTTGTTAGGCTTGCATTGTTTAGGAAGCAAATAGCTTTATCCATTGAGCAACTCACTGGCCCATAAAATGTATATACACATTCTGGCCACAGTTTTGCTTCCTTCCTTTCCTCCCAGTTCCTCCCTACCTCCTATGTTCCCACTCTAATGTTATGTTTCTATTCAGGAAAGGCCAGATCTCCTGTGGATATCAAAAAAATGGCATATCATGTTGCAGTAAGACTAAGCACCTCCCCATGTATTAAGGCTGGGCAAGACAACTCAGTATGAGGATCATGGTCCCAAAAGCCAGCAAAAGAGTCGGAGACAGCCCCTGCTCTCACTATTAGGAATCCCTCAAGACCAGGCTACACAGCTGTGGCATACCCAAAGGGCCTAGGTCAATCCCATATAGGCTCTCTATTTGTCAGTCCAGTCTCTGAGAGCCTCTGTGAGCCCAGGTTAGTTGATTCTGTGGATTTTCTTGTGGTATTCTTGACCCTTCTGGCTCCTACAATCCTTTCTCCACATCTTCTGCAGAATTCCTGAGAATCCTCAGGAGATGCCTGAGCTTCACTTAATGTTTGGCTATGGGTCTGCATCTGTTTCCATTGGTTGCCAGATGAAACCTCTCTATGACAGTTGAGGTGGGCACCAATCTATGGATATAGCAGAATATCACTAGGGATTATGACATTGACTTTTTTCTCCAGTCATGTTTGATTCTATCTCAGGTCTGCGTGTCATCCAGCCTGTGAGTCTTGGGCTCTAGGCAGTGTCAGAGTGAGCTTGCTTTCCTGGCATGGGTTTTAGGCCAGACCAGTGAGTGGTTGGCCACTCCTCAATCTCTAGGCCACCCTCACCCCAGCACATCTCATAGGAAGGGCAGACTGTAGGTCAAAGATTGTGTAGCTGGGTTGGTGTTCCAGTCCCTCCAATTGAAGTCTTGCCTGGCTAGCCTTAGGAGATGGCCATGTTAGGCTATCCCCTATTGATAGGAGTCTTAGCTGGGGTCATCCTTGTAGATTCCTAGGAGAGTCCCTGTGCCAGGTTTCTACCTGACCCTGAAATGCCCTCCCTTCCAGTAATCACATTCAGTACTCTCCCCTCCATCCCCCCCAAACCTGATTGCTCATGTTCCCATCCCCACCTGCCTGGAGTACACTCATTAAATCTCTTCTTTTTCCCCTTCTCTGGGAGATCCTGTCATTCCCTCTTGAGACCTCCTTGTTACCTAGCCTCTCTGAGTCTGTGGATTGCAGTATAGTTATCTCTTATTTTACAGCTAATATCCATTATGAGTAAGTACATACCATGCTTGTTTTTCGGAGTCTGAGTTACCTCATTCAGGATGATTTTTTTCTAGTTCCATCCATTTACCTGCAAATTCCGTGACATCATGGTTTAAACAGAGTAATACTCCATTGTGTAAATGTACCACACTTTCCTTATCCATTCTTTGGCTGAGGAACATCAGTTCCGGGTTATTACAAATAAAGCTGCTATTAACATAGTTGAGCAAGAATCCTTGTGGTATGATTGAGCATCCTTTGAGTATATGCCCAAGAGTGGTATAGCTGGGTCCTATGGTAGTGTGTGGTGATGTATACCTTTAATCTCAGCATTCAGAAGGCAGAGGCTGGTGGATTTCTCAGTTTGAGGCCAGCCTGGTCATATAGCAAATTCCAGAACAGCCAAACTTAGGCAGTGACAGAAATTATACAAAGAAGAAAGCTGGTGAAGATGTAATTGAACAAGGGGGGCATGTTCCAGCCCGAGTAAGCAGCAGATCTGGGTTCTGGCTTTAGAGTTAAGGATAGAACAAAGGGATAGAATTTGCCTCAGCACCTAAGTAAAGCTGCTGATGCCAGGCATCTGTCAGGGGACTCCCTCAATGGAGGCCCAGAGAGACCATTTTTTGAAGCTGTGAAGTTGAAGCCTGGATTGTTTTGGAGACCTCAAGATGTTAGAGATGCCAGAGTCATGGGATACCTGATAAGGAGAGCTGCTAAGAGGGAGTGGAACCAGCCCAAGAGAAAGAAGTATTTTGCAGTTAACAAAGCAGAATGGAGTTGGAGATCTGAAGACTGTTTTGATATCAGACAAGGAGATGGAGAGTTTGGAGTTTGCCCAGCTGGCTTTTCATCTTGCTTTGGTCCAGTATTTCCTCACTATGCTCCCTTCCCTACAGTTTAGAATGGTAATTTATATCCTAGGCCATTATATGTTGGAAGTATGTGATCTGATTTTTTATTTTTATTTTTCAGGGATTACAGTTAAGAGATTGCCACAAGTCTCAGAAGAGACTTTGGACTTTTAAACAAGTTTGAGATTGTTACAGGCTGTGGGGACTTTTGAAGTTGGACTAAATGCATTTTGCATTATGATAGTGTTACAAGCTTATGGGGGCTAGGGAGCGTATTGTTGTAGTTTGAATATAATTGGCTCCCATAATCTCATAAGGAGTGGCACTATTCAGAGGTGTTGCCTTGTTGAAGTAGGTGTGGCTTGTTGTTGGAAGCAAGTGTGTCACTGTGGGGGTAGGCTTTTAGGTCTCTTGCTTAAGCCTCTCTCAGTGTGACAGACAGTCCACTTCCTGTTGTCTTCTGATCAAGATGCAGCCAGCCCCAGGTTTGCTGGCATACCACGATGTTCCACACCATGATGATAATGTATTGGACCTTTGAAAATATAAGCAAGTCACCTCAATCAAATGTTTTCCTTGTAAGAGTTGCTGTGGTCATGGTATCTCTTCACAGCAATAGAAACTCTAACTAAGATAGCTGTTTTTTATGCTTCCTCTATGTTGCGTTGTTCATGTCTTCCTGTCATTGAATAACTGGGTTCTGGTTGTGCCATGTTGCCCTTTTTGTTACTGATTGTGTTCTTACACTGTCGTTTAGGTATCTTGATTTGGGATAATTATAGATCTAGGCATTGATTCCTGCATTTCTCTTTGTTGGATGGGTGTTTTGTTCCTTGGTTTCTGTTTCCTCTCTGTTCTTCTGGTCTAAGTGGCCAATGGTTCTGGTGACTAGCAAGTCTTCAGGTCCAGTAGGTTCTGTGGGGCATGCAAAACTTCTGGGGTTTTGAGTGGCAATGATGTCTCTGTGGTTCCAAGTACCTGTATGGTCACTAGGGTTCTGGGTACCTGCTTGGCTCTGAGACTCCTAATATGGTGTGGCCTCCAGGGCAGTAGAAGTTTTCTGCTGGGGCTAGGGTGTTATGCCTGTATTGGGAGTCTCCTGACAAGACCACCAAGGAGCCAACTTCTGATGCAAAAACAAAAGGTTTCTTTATTTGAGCCCAGGCAAGGGCCCTGTTCAGCACTCAAATTCAGCTATTGAAGGAGGAAGTCCCAAGTACCTATTACAAGGGGTTTATATAGGAAAAAGTTTACAAGCAGTGGGTTACATGTCTTGGCATTCCAAGATTGGATGGGGAACTAGCGGTGAGGTAATTCTTTGAAGTTATTGGTTGAACTATAAGCATGAAATTACTAGTGGCTGACAGGATGTCTGCAGAAAGCCCCAGGATGGTGACAGGATGCAGGGTATCTGTAGAGACATCTGGTCTTTGCTAAATTTTTACTGCCTATATCTTGCTTTGCTGAGTCCAGGATATATACATTTAGATTTATTGCTCCAGCCTATTTCCACATGAGTTCAGCCTCCAGTCATCTCTGAGTTCAGCCCCTGGTCAACGAATGCCTTAAGATGGGGGTCAATTATCAAGAGCGCTATTGGTTTTTCCCCTTCAAGAGTCCCTAGATCCAGCCTGGCCTCTGGTAAACCCAAAGTCTATCATAAAGTTTAATAACACATATTTGCATTCAGAAGTCTAAATTTTGCCCATTTTCAGTTCTTTGAGAGCAAGCAAGTTTGTTTTTTTTTTTTCCAGCAACTGGGGAAGGGGTGTTCCAAAACCAGAGAAAGGGGAAGAGACTCCACCCGTTCAGGAATATGCAGATGGAGGAAGAGTTTGATGACTGGAAGTACTTATCTGGAGTCCATTTCGACCTGTGAGAGATGGATCCAATCAATTTCTGGCAGCTTAGGAGTGTGGTGGTATTGTGTTCCCCAAAATATTGTGTACCTTAATAAACTTATCTGGGGTCAGAGACAGAACAGCCACAATATTAAACATAGAGGATAGGCAGTGGTAGCACACGCCTTTAATCCTAGCATTCCAGAGACAGAAATCCCTCTGGATCTCTGTGAGTTCAAGGCCACATTGGAAATGGCCAGGCATGGTGACAACGCCTTTAATCCCAGAAAGCCAGCCTTTAATCCCAGGGAATGATGGTAGAGAGCAGAAAGGTATATAAGGCGAGAAGAAACTCGAGGCATCTTGGCCTGGTTAGGCACTTGGCCTGTAGAAGCATTTGGCCTGGGTAAGCATTTGGCCTGGAGAAGCATGTGGCTGGTTAAGCTTTCAGGCTTCTAGTAGCAGTTCAGCTGAGACCCATTCTGGATGAGGACTCAGAGGCATTCAGTCTGAGGAAACAAGACCAGCTGAGAATCCAGCGAGGTGAGGTAGCTATGGCTGGTTCTGTCTCTCTGATCTTCCAGTGTTCACCCCAATACCTGGCTCAGGTTTGATTTTATTAATAAGAACTTTTAAGATTCATGCTACATAGGAGAGCCATTTTTAAGAGGTAAAAGTTCCAGCTATGTTAGTATTATCACTGTATGTAGTTTGTATTGAAATCCACACTGTAGAGAAAGCACTAGACTCATGCCTTTGAGTCACAGGAAAAGTTTGGAAACCTAAGCATGATTTTGGTTAAAAGCATTAACACTCTTTCCTCTGCCCAGAACAGTGAATGTATATAGATTAGACAGATGTTTTTAGCACAATGAGAAGCACTTTTAGCTCTATATTTAGAAAACAACCAAAGGGAATTTAAAATCTTGTGCTTCTGACTATGATAATAGTGGTCAGTGTTTATCAGAACTATCTAGATTAGTAGCTTATCAGAACTCCACTGATTAATGTTAAGATGGAACTTTTGAATTCTCAGTATAACAGGAGATTAGAGAGGGAAATAAATCTGAAACAGTTTTTTATTTCTTTTATATACCTTTAATCATTTTTGTCATAGCTTAAGCTTTTATGTCTTTAGATCTTATATCAATTTGTGTTTATATAAAACACATTAGACCTTAAAACATTTTTTAGATCCTTACAGTTTAAGCTTTAAACTTATCCCCTTTTTTTCCCCATTCAGTCATTCATCAGAAGACACAGGTGGTTGATTACTGAAGCAGTCATTATAAAGCAAGTTCCTTTAAATAAAGGAAGAGTTAAAAAGTTACTTTGAAACCTGTTTGGTGGGTTTATCTCTTTGAAGTCTGGTAGCAAAGCAAATTGTTTTAAGACCTGGTTAGAGCCTTAGGAAAATGAGGCCTGTGGCCTGATTTTTGCATATAAAGAGAATTGAGAAGGCAGCTGAAGCCTTGGGAGAGGAGTTGGGTCCTTGCTGCTGTTAAAGCTACACTCAGTATCCTCAAAGATCTAAGAAGGATGAATTATGACTGGAAATATAATCTAAATGGTCTACATATCAATTTAAAAGACAGAGACCCATTACCCAGATGGATTACATTAGGCTCTGGTGGTTTCCCTAGCCTTGTTGGGGGACAGTACTATTATGGGAAGCTTAAACATTTTAAATGCCTGGGGGTTAAGTAATTAATTAATTACATTAGTAATTAGCATGACTACATTTATAGTTTTGAACATATTACAAACTTTGGTCACTTATAAGGTAGGACTAATCATTAACTTGCATTCTTAAATTATCCTTAACAGGATATGTTAGTAGCTTTCATAAGTCTAGGACTTTGTGTTAAGTTTAGCTTTAAAAATAATGATTTTGAATTGAAGTTATTTTAGTATTGAAATAAAACTTTTAAATCATAAATGCAATCCACAGGGAGAATGGCAAATTTATTAATCCCTCTATCATGCACCATGAATGAAAATAGCCATTCTGTGGGTGAAAATGGAAAAAGTTTATTCCAAACTGTCAATACTGTCTCTTGGGAAAGCAAGGAGAAGAATTAGAGAGTAGATTTTCAGGGTTAAATGAAAATTTGAGAATGCAGACAGCTCTTAGGGGGAGGTAGGGAAATTACAGGAGGGAGCTAAGGGGATCTATGAGGAGGCAGAGGGGGTAAGTGTCCTGGTAACAAGAATCTCAATCCAGGTCATCTCCAAATGGATTGAAAGATTTGTTAGAGAATAATGTTCCATCCCAAATTACAGAGGAGAGGTGTCCTTCTAGGGTGAGAGGAAGCTTCTTGGCACAATGGTGTGACTTTTGTAGTAAAAGTAAGCAAAGCAGGGAGCCCCATAGTGATACTTATCCAGTAGGAGAGGAGAGACAAGTGCTTAGAGCAGCAAGGGTAGAAAACAGCTGGATAAATTAATAAGTAGAATTGTCCCCAGTGATGCAGTGTCAGGGGCCTGTCATAGCAGGCAGACATTGTCAGCAAGGCTTTGTTAGTTTTAGCCTAACGGCACCTCCAAGTCATTCCTCCACACTCATAAGCAGTTTGCAAATTAACTCTTTCTTTTCTTTCCCTAATGATTTACCCTGCTAGTGAGCCTGGCCTAAGGCAGCAGTGAATCTCATTGGCCACTTTTTTTCTCAGGGGGTTGTGTGGAGTGATTTACTGTCAGGCCTTGTAAGTGTGGGGGACAATTAGGATTATGACTCGTTGTTGCCTTTTTCTTAGATCCTAATGAAATAATAACAAGAGTATTGCCTCATGAGGAGGGGGAGCAAATATGAGCTATTCATCACATGCCAATGACTGTCTAAGTACATCCCCAATAGAAAATTCTGTAGGTGTGCTCTTTTCTCCAGTCTGTGTATACCAGTTTTTCATATCTATCTCTATAGTATCTCATATTTCTATACCTAAAGTTCCCAGGTCTGGAAACTTTTTTTTTTTACCAGATTCATATTTTGTGCTACATTTACTTTTAATCAATAACAATTCTTACAATTTATTCCACCATATTCTTCATGGATTCTTAAGTGTTTATTGTTTCACATTTTTTTTAATATAGAGAAACAATGTTGAGAAGTTCTATGACAAATATTCCATTGAAAATATAAGATTTCAAGCTCTATTTCATTTTCCATTTTGCTTTATTTTTGTGGTCTAATTGAACTAAGCTAATCCAGGAAATGTATTGCATTTGTATCTTTTCTGTGAAGACATACTACTGGTGTTTATCTTCTGGGTTATAAGATATTATTCCATTTTCTAGTGATACAGGAATTTGGTACACATGATGGAAACTCAAGCCCATTGTTTGGAAATTTAATAGCATTTGGAGATGAGATCATAAATGCATTTATTAAATTAAATCTCCTTGTATTATAACACATTTATTCCTTTGATGTGTTTTTAAGCTACTGTGGTAATTTAATCCCTTAATGTCTCTTTAATACGGAAAAGCTAGGGATGTGTTCAACTACATAGTAACAATAAATTATAGAGGTAACATTTCATACCACAAGGCAATTGGTGAATTATTTGATATGCAACTGAATCCATATGGGTTAAAAGAAAAAAGAAAAGTCACACTTCTACTTTATGATATTATTTCATGTGTTTTTATATTGTATTAAAGGCTTATTTTTAAATGAAACAATAAAGTAACTAAAAGTAATGCAGATGAATATTTAAATAATCTTGAGAAGATTTCCAAAGTGACTGTACCAGCTTGCATTCCTACCAACAGTGGAGGAGAGTTCCCCTTGCTCCACATCCTCTCCAGCATAAGCTGTCTTCAGTGTTTTTGATTTTAGCCATTCTGACGGGTGTAAGGTGGCATCTCAGAGTCATTTTGATTTGCATTTCCCTGATGATTAGGGATGTTGAGCAATTCCTTAAGTGTCTTTCAGCCATTTGAGTTTCCTCTGTTGAGAATTCTCTGTTTAGCCCTATAGCCCATTTCTTATTTGGACTGTTGGGCATTTTGATGTCTAATTTCTTGAGTTCTTTATATATTCTGGATATCAGCCCTCTGTCAGATGTGGGGTTGGTGAAGACCTTTTCCCATTCTGTAGGCTGTCACTTTGTCTTGTTGACCATATCCTTTGCTCTTCAAAAGTTTCTCAGTGTCAAGAGGTCCCATTGATTGTTTCTCTCAGTGTCTGTGCTACTGGTGTTATATTTAGGAAGAATCTGGTTTCCCAACCATTAAAATAAAAGCTGAAGTTTCACAGAAATGTGTAATTGATAGAACTGCATTATAAGGCATTTGGCACAAGTGCTCAACAGAAAATCACATTGATGAGCAAATATTACAGATAGATTTGTAATGCATGTCATAAGAATCTGTTAGGTTTCCATGTGGGAACAGATGATGTGTTCAGATGAGATAACTGAAGAAATATAAGTAACTGTAAAAATGTGTGAGAAGGGTGGACAAACAAACAAATCTAAGGAATAGTTAGTTCACTGGAGGCCATTGGTTCTACCTGATCTGCAAGGCTGGGAACAGGAGCTGTGGGAAAGAACCATCTCACAAACACCAGAACCTGCCACAGGTTATAGTGTCAAGAGGACAAATATTGAAAATTCTCTTTGCCTGTTCCTCACACTCAGAATTCCATTCTGAGTTCCTGACAGCCAAAACCAATCAGGAGTGTGGTGAAGAATACATCTTCTGAAATCCCATGAAATATAAAATGAAATATAAACCTGAAATATAAAAACTCCTATATGGATTATGCACACATTCCTTAGAAGGAGAATTGTTGGCTCACCATAACAAAAATAATAATAGAAAAACTTGCTTTTTTTTCCTCACAAGGGGATCCTTTGCTTCTGCTATTGGAAGGATAGGTGTGCAACAGTGATGGCAGCAGACCAACTTTTTTTTCTTTCATTTTTCTTTGTTAAGAAATTTTCTAATCACTCCATATACTATCCACAGATCACCCCTCCTCCCTCTTTCTACCACCCAGCCCTCTTTCTCAAGCCACCCCACATCCCCATATCCCCCAAATCGAGGTCTTCCAGGGAGGGCTGATATCCAGAATATATAAAGAACTCAAGAAATTAGACATCAAAATGCCCAACAGTCCAATATATAAAAATATATTATTTATATTATCTTGTCTTAGCTATATAAATGTTATAAAATTCATAGATTTTCATTTTTTCACATAGTATGTAAACTTTATTTTGAAAGGCTGACAATCTAAATGAAATTTCTTAAAATAAAAGAAATGATATTACTGAAGCTAATTGGCTTTGTACCTTTAATGATAACACATCAGAGTTCCCTCAGAAAAAAACTAACTTGGATGTAATGAAATACCAATTATTATGACTTTTATGTATTGACACATTTTATTTTCACATTTACTGTCTAAAATGTTTAGATATTTATTAATATTTAGATCTTGGTTAATTTCTCTGCAACTATTTAAAAGGTAATACCTGTTATTGTATATGATAATTTATAGTTTTCAGTATCAACTGCTACAAAATTTTCCTCAAGCAATGGTAAATATAAGTTTACACTCATATTATGTACAGAATTTTAACAGTTACATTTAGAATTTCACAGTGGGATCTAAAAGTCTACCTGTATTTAACTCAAGTAATTTAAGCATTTATAATTTTCAAAAGCAGGTCTTAATTGTATTGCTGATACACTAATACTGACTAAATGTGATGTTAACCTATAAGACCATTTACTGGTTAGATGAATGTACACATGTGTAAAAAGCATTGTTGAAGGAGGCCGGGAGCATTTAGCAAGACCTGGAGGTTTCTGCCTTAAGTTTCTGTCCTGACAGAGCTCAATGTTGGACTGTGACCTCAGGGTTGTAAGATAGAATAAACCACACCCCTGCAAAAGATAAAGTTGACATCAAATGCTAGATTAAACAAAAAATGATGAATTCAAGATGAGCTATTTTTTTTAATCTTTATTTACCACCAACTTTTGCATGTCATGTATTTCTTATTGATACTTGTTTTCTGTGTCTTTCTATCTCTATCCATTCATGTTCTCTCTTCTCTCTGTAGGGCTAATTATTTTTAAGAAATGGATATCATAACCACATAAAAGTTATATTCACTGTGGAAAAATTTAATTATTAACAGAATAACTAAGAAACTAGATTTATCTAATTCCTTTTTATATAAACTTTATTTTATTGAATTAAAATTGATTTATCTTTTGAAGAAACTTTCAAATATGGTTGGTGACAACCATAGACTGTCAGTTTTAAGTTTCTATTTAATATTTTAGAACTTTTTCATTGTAATGTTTACCTTGTTTATCTTGCTTGCTTGTGAATGTTATTCATGGTATCATTTGGCCAGCTTTAATTAGAAAATAATTTTGAGACATTTAATAGTGTAGTTTTTCTAAAAAGTTCATGACAATGCAGGTGCAGCAAGGTAGTTTTAATGAATTTCACCTTAAAACAATTTTAATTGCACTCTAGATTATCTCTCTTCTTCCCCACATACATGAACAATTCATCAATTCTTAATTTTTGTTTACATATTAAGGAAGTATCTGTTTGAATCTATTTTATTTCCATAAATATTAATGAACTTCTTTTTAAGCACTTTACTTAGAACTGTATTTTCCACTAAAATAAAAAAGTATGTCCCTAATGCAACTAGCATTTTATAAAAATTAATAAGGCCTAGAGATGAAAAAAAAGATTAAGAAAACTCACAAAATATCTTTTCTTCATTTAACCATTTTCTGCTGTTTTGGCACATGAGTCAACATCAATCAAAATGCTTTCTTTGTGAACTGACAGTGTTTACTGTCTTTTCGCATCTGATTTAATACTGACCTTGAGTTTTTTAGGAGCACACTTCAATGTGGCTGAACTATAGTTTCACTAAATTTAATAAAAGACTGAAATCATCTACAAATGGTTACCTAGTTTTGAATTGCAGTTTTCTTCATTTTTTCTTTACTTTTCCTGAGAAAAACAAAATGTGATCTATATCATCCATTTGTATGATACGTTTCAACGTACATGTGTGTTGATATTCTAAAAGTGAAGATGTTTTAGGAGCCAACTTTCAAAATTTCCCTTTTATGTATGTAAATATAGTGTGGAAATCTATATGTTAGCAAGTCTAAAAGAATCCTCAAGTGTGATATAAAAACACTAAGTGCAATGAAAGCTTTGTAACCAGGTTAAATTGTCAGTATTTTTTAATTTATCAGTAGTATTTTATCTGTGTACAAATATTTACATCTAATTATAATTTTCAAGGTCTTATATTTAATAGGGTATATTAATAATAGTCCTGCTTTAGATGATATAGATGAGCATCACATAGTTAGCTTGCCAAAATGCACAAACTGGTAATTGGATGTATTAGTTTTCCAAATCTACTGGAATAAATTACCACAGATTCAGTAGCTTGAAATAAAATACATTTCTGTGTTTCAGTTGAGTTGTTCTGAAGTAAAAAATAATAATAATAAAAAAAGCCTTGCTAAGCTGAAATTGATCTCCACAGAGGGTTCCTCCTTGGTGGTAACCCTACTGGATAGTTTACCTCCATACCTTTCCCAACTCTAGAGGAACCTACTTTCCTTGGCCCCTTCAGTAGAGTTTTGTGTTTGGTTATTTGTTTTTGTTTTTGTTTCATTTTCACATAGAATCATTTGTATACTAATTTTTAGACTTCTTCTTTAATCTACAAGAATCCTAATAACTCCACTGAGATGATCTGGGCTAATCTCTATCATAAAGTGAGCTGCTTAACAACCTTCTTTCTATCTGCTACCTCATCCATCTCTAAAAACGTATCACAGGTTCCAGGATCAGTACACATACACCACTGAGGGGCTATTATTTTGTCTGTTATAGTTGGTTCGAGGAGTTGAGAACTATATTGTGTATTTGCAAAGTTCATGTTCTTCATTTTGCTCTATTGATTATTAAATATCAGTCTTAAATTGCCCTTTTAGAATAATCTCATAGCTTAAAACTATAGTTTCCATTAAAAATTATATCACTAATCTGATTATTATTTTGCACAAACTTGTAACACCTGGAAATTATTTAAAAAGAAATAATGAGTATATTTCACTGCCCTGAGAAAGCCAGTGATGTTCAGTAACTTTGAACAGTTAAGAGATAGAGAGGGACCTGGCATTACTTGCTCCTTGGTAATGGTCATGATTGGTACTAGAAACACAGGTCTTGGCTGTAGGATAACAGTTTGCTGAGAAGCATCATGCCATATCTAAAAACCAACCAACAAAACAGAATGCATGCAAGAGGCAGTGGGAGTTTGTGTATGAGAAAGATTCTCTTTACTGAGAAGTCAAGAGCTGGTCTCCAGAACAATTGCTCAGCATAAAGGTTCCTGAGAGCATCAGCATGTAATATTCCTACTCCCTTTGTGACTGACTCCCATCTACCTGTTGCAGCATAGGGATGTTTTTAGTTTAAGGAACTTGATAAGAGAATACATTTGAATTCTAAAAACTGAAGACTACTAGGCAGGTGGAACCAGAAGCAGTAATCCAGGCAGAAAAGCAAATGAAATGGGCACAATTGACAGAGCGCTACTAGCAAGGGCTTATGAGTCTTGAGTTCAGGAAGTAATTAGATGAACAGGATTTAAATGTATGTTAGAGGAAGATGATGTGTAAAGTGTCCAATGTGATGCTAAGCCAAACTGTAGATCAAGGACTGTTCCGTTACTTATGACTCTCAATAGAATTGGCCTGGAGTGTTGAGCTGGGTCTGAGTACAGAGAGAAGACAGACCTAGAAATGTATCTGTGGGAAGCCAAGAGGATGTCAAGGCTAGAATAATATCTGTCTCTCTGTCTCTAATGTATATGTCTCCTTAATTATGTGTCTATAAGAGTTGAGCTCTCATATCACTGTGGCTGTCCAAGGACTTTACCTCTGCACTCTGTTATTGGGCAAACTATGACTAAAATATTGTCCTAGCAGTAGAAAGCCACCATGAACTATATGCACTCTTTGTTCCTCTGGGTATTCATGGCAACTCTTTGTTGTTGTTTTTATGAATTAACTAATTAATTTTTATGTGCAAGGATGTTTGGTCTGCATCTAAGTCTGTGCAACACATGCATGTTTGGTGCCCAAAGAGACCAACAAGGTGTGTCAGATCCCCTGGGACTGAAGTTATAAGCATTTGTGAGCCACCATGTGGATGAGGAAATTGAACGCATGTATAGACAGAATTTTTCTCTCCTGTAGCCACTCTCAGATAATCACTCATAGGCTTAACATTAATTACAAATGATCAGACAATAGCTCAGTCTTGTTACTAGCTAACTCTTACATTTTAAATTAATCCATATTCCTTATTTATGCTTTGCCACATGGTGGTATGTATGGCATGTTCTTCTCCTGCTCCCATTGAATCTGGCTGGTGACTCCAGACTCAGCCTTTCTTCCTCCCAGCATTTTCCTAGTCTCACTTTCCTGCCTAACCTTATTCTGCTCAGCTGTTGTCTAGTCAGCTTCTTTATTAAACCAATCACAGTGACATATATTCACACAGTGTAAAGGAATATTCCACAGCATTTCCCCCTTTTTGTGTAAATAAAAAAGAAGGTTTTAACTTTAACATAGTAAAATTATATACAACAAAACAGTTATCAAGTAAGAATTACAGTTACAATATCCAGTTCATTTATATTTAGCAAAATTAGAGAAAATTATCTATCTTACCTTGGTGAGTCTAAAGTTCTACATTTAATTCACCTTTTTATTATAGATAAGGAAAATTATAATTATAACTAACTAGTCTTCAATTCCATCAAAAGCCCCAGAAGGGTGAAATGTTACCTAATGGCAGGGGCATCAGCCTGCCTATAGAGTCACACAAAGTTCTGAATTCTGAAGGACTATCCTACCTTGTTTTGGTTAAGTTTGACAGTCGCATTATTTTGCATACTGCTGGTTCAGTTTGGACAGTATCTGTTAGCAATTGAGGCAAAGGAAGTTTCTTTGCCCACATGGCTAGTTTTTGCCATAAAGAAAACAAACTCCTTATGTAGTTTTTTTGATGCCCATCATTTTTGTTGAAGTAGATTGGTTCTACCAGAGCAGATGTGTTTCACTGTCAGGAAAGGCCTTAGGTTATTAAACATATTAAGTGCCATATTCTGCAGGTATATGAAGTGTTTAAGACTATCTATCTATCTATCTATCTATCTATCTATCTATCTATCATCTATCTATCTATCTATCTATCTGTCTATCTCTCTATCTAAATATATCTGTGTATAGCCTTGAAAAACACACCTAACATGACTCTAAGTTTTCCTGTTATAGATGACTAATTTATCTGTATTTCTTAATTATGAATTATATTTTTAAATCAGTTGTATAAGCAAAATATCCTAAATAAGAATAGAAACATAATACAGTATAGTAAAATTTTTTTAAATTTATAACAATAAACAAAAATCCACACCAATGTAAAATATTTAAGACTAGAAGTTGCTTTTTTAGTTAAAAAATAGATTAAATAATTTACCCTTTTATTCTATCATTTCTATATCCCCTTTTTCTTTTCAGAAAGAGATCCTTGAATATTTCTCCTTTGTTCAGCTTTTTTTCCTGACCATTACCAATAACAACTTGTAACCAACCCCCTTTAAATGATAATAAATATATATAACCTATCTTTTGGGAATATGGACATCATTCTTGTAGAGAGCTGCGTGGAGCCGTACCCTAAAGTACGCTGGCTTCCACCCTCCACCCTCCCGACGACGAGTGTTCTCTGTGATAAACAACTCCTTATTTGGACATGGTTGGAATGGTATGTGGCTTGCGCACACGTGGACCAATGGACAGTGCCCACGTGGCTGTCTGGGATTGGTAGCCCAGGACTACTTAAGGGCTGGGAAAGGCTTACCTGGGAAGAGACGTCACTTGTAACAAGGTCCTGAATAAACCGCTGAAAGAAGAGCTCGGCGTTGCATCTTCCTTGCTGGTCGAGGTGGGTGCGAAAAGTGGTGGCCCATACGGGGAACCCTCCGTCTCTCCGTGGAGCTCAGAACTTTCTGTGGTCAGGGTGGTATACTGGTAAGTCCCAGGTAAGGTGGGATCCGCGGTGAAGCGGGACAAGAAAATAGTCACTCCTGTCCGTAGATAGGGAAGGAGCAGGAGAAAGCCGCTGACCAGTGTGCTGAACTCTGGAGCTCCGCGGATGCGCGGAGCAAAAGTGAAACTAGAAGGCTGGGGCTGTTTGACAAAGGCTCCGAGAAACCTCTTAGGATAGAAAAGAAAGGATATACAAGGATGGGCGCTTCCTCCTCACACCCCATTTTTCTGGCTCTTAATGAGCTGCTTCTGTCAAAGAAGCTGAAAATCAAGAAAAGTACCATAGAAAGATTCTTAACTGAATGTGATGTTGTTGCCCCTTGGTTCGCGGTTTCCGGTAGTCTGACAGTGTCCTCCTGGGAGAAACTGGGACGAGACCTGGACTTTGCCGCGGAGCAGGGCACACTTAGACATGGAGTTAGACCAGTGTGGAAATTGATAAGAGGCTGTTTGGAAGATCAAAGGTGTAGTGAAGCAGTTGAGAATGGCCAGACTGCACTCGAGATCCTGCAGGAAGAAAGGTCAGAAAAGGCAGCATCAGAGAAGGCCATGTTGGAGAGATCGGGGTCTGTAAAGAATGCTTCTAACAAAGGTGAGAAGGAAAGGAAAAGGCGAACAAGCTTATATCCTAGCCTCTCTGAGCTGGAGGATGCAGGTGCTTCTGATCTCTTGGATTCCATCCTAGATGATGAGGATGCGGAATCATTATGTGAGTCATTACAGAGGGTGAAGATTAGAAAGAAAAGAAAAGACAGGGAAAGGCATAAGCAGGAACAAGAGAAAAATCATGGGTATGTTATACCCTCTGCTTCCCCACCATATCCTGGGGTGATAACACCAGAAACAGGAGCATATTTTAACCCCAATGTCTGGAGGGAAGTTAGGACAGAGATGCAGGTGGCATTTCCAGTGTTTCAGAATGTTCAAGCTCAAAGGTATCATGAGCCTTTAGACTTCAAAATCATCAAGTCTTTGGTGGAATCGGTCCGCACATATGGCATAACAGCCTCATTTACAGTGGCCCAGGTAGAAGCTTTGCAAAGGTTTGCTATGACACCATCAGACTGGATGAATCTTGCACAGGCTTGCCTTAGCTCTGGGCAATATTTGGACTGGAAAGCGTTTTTGATAGAATTTGCCAGTGAACAGGCAGCAGCAAATAGAGCCGCAGGCGGGGGTCAAGCCGCTTGGGACTTGGATATGCTGCTAGGACAGGGCAGATTTGCTAATCAACAGAATGGCTATCCAGTTCAGGTTTATGACCAAATCAATAACATAGCTACTAGGGCATAGAAGGCACTGCCCAATAGAGGAGAAGTTAGCGGCAACCTTACAAAGATTATTCAAGGACCCATGGAGCCATTCTTGGACTTTGTAGCTCGTCTGGTAGATGCAGCTGGAAAGATTTTTGGGGATCCTGATGCCGCTATGCCCCTTATTAAGCAGCTAGTTTATGAACAATGCACAATAGAATGCAGGACAGCCATCACACCCTATAAAATGAAAGGGTTAGAGGTCTGGATGAAAGTCTGTAGAGAGTTAGGAGGACCTTTAAGTAATGCTGGGTTGGCAGCAGCAGTTTTGCAAATGAGCCAGAAGAAAACTGGGGGAAGTGGAGCTTGCTTCCGGTGTGGCAAGACAGGGCATATGAAGCGTAATTGCCCCCAAGGAGGAAGCCACCAAGGTTCAGAAAATAGTCAATGCCCTATCCCTGGATTATGTCCCAAGTGCAAAAAAGGGAAACACTGGGCAAATGAATGCAGATCAGTTAGAGACATCAATGGACAACTTATTGGGAATACTGCCTTTTCAAAAAACAGACAGCGGGGAGCCCCTGGCCTCAGGGCCCACAAATATATGGGGCAATGGAGGATCAGAAACAGGA
>CABHPP010121122.1:0-50000 GCA_902168425.1 Peromyscus attwateri | reverse complement strand
AAGACACAGCTCTTACTCTTCGTCATCCCTGGAAGTAGTGGAGAAGATAGTAGCCAGAAAGTACTGTACTGAATTCAGTGCTGAGAGAGAGGTATACTGTAGAAGGTGGAAAGAGGGTAAGGAAATAACCTGGAGATGCTTCAGGCAGGCCAGGATAAGCAGCGACAAGAGGGAGAGTCCGGCCCCAAAAGCACCGATGGGAAACAGCACAGTTTGGGTTGCATAGCATTGCTGAAATAAAACCTCAGGACAAATGACCGAGTGGGGAGAATTAAAGCGGAGGACTAAATCATTGGGAGGACTATATGCGATGTTGATTGAGGTCGGTTAAGGGCCAGGAAGCCCTTTAAAGAGGTCGTTTCAGTAGTTCTTGGAAGAGATAGAGGTGGCCTGAACTCTTTGGTTGTGGAAACCCAGAGAAGAGACAACTAAAGGGAGTGCAGTTGAGTGATGTCCCAGAGGCCCAAGCGACCAAAATGTTTTAAAGAAAGAAGGTATGAGAATGGGTGAGGTGCCACAAACCTGTGTGCCACAGCACTTGGGAGGCTGAGGCAGGAGGACCTGAGTTTGAGGTCATCTGGAGTACGTAGAGACCCTGTCTCAAAACAAAAACCAAAATAAGTGAAAACAGAATGATACGTGGGGAGTGAAGGACCAGGAGAAAGTTGTTTCCTCCATTTTGGAGATCCTCTTTCTTGTCCTTCTTTAGCTGGTTAGCTACTGTTCCTCCATCACACATTCCCTGACTAACTAAAATGTCTGTCAGTTTCCAAATTCTCCCTCCACAATTTTTCACCTGTTGGAGTCTCAGGAAGTGATCTGTCTTCCTCACTGGAATGTGAGTTGGTGGCAGTTATGAACCCTATTCACCTTGTACCCCCAAGACTTGGAACTTAGGAATTATTTAGGAAACATTTGTTAAACTGAATACTTAATCCAGGGGTAGTACTTAGACATCTTGGCCTCTAACAGTTAATGTGCTGCCTTTTTTGACACAAAACTTAGCAGTAATAAGATGGGCTTCCAATACTTGATAACTCAAATGTCAAAAACTTGCCAGGAGGCCATCAGAGGCACTGTGGTAGACTGCAAAGATTTAGGCGTAAATACATTCTTTAGGCATATATGCTTTGTAGTATCTTCATTTTTGGAGAGTTCGTATGTTAGAATTGCAAGTGTCAAACACACTGTCTCAGAACATAATAGGAATTATATAATTTTATATAATGGCAGTGCTTAGTGTTCTGCCATTAGAAGGCAAGATTTGGGGTGAGGTTGGGAGAATTTGGACCAGGCTTCTGGAGCTTGTTCATCATGCCCACATTCATTTCTTTGTCTATTTTCGGTGAAGTGTTTTGGAGGGCACATTTCCTGTTATTAGAAATGAGTCATTGTAAGTTAACTTGATTGTGTGACTCACCATGTAGCCTTTTGGAGCTTGGGGCTGTAATGGAAAAATCACCTTGTATTATGAGTTGGACCTATCTATAAATGTCAAAGTACATTTGCAATGAGTACCTGTCCTCTCTTTTCTAAAGGAGGTGCAGCCTCTGGGAGTGACAGTGCTGACAAGAAGGCTCAGGGCCCTAAAGGTGGTGGCAATGCAGTAAAGGTGAGTTATCTCACATATCCCTTTTTCCCATGGTTAGTATTAATGTGGATGTGTGGATGCATAGAAACGGCAGTGTGAGTAACTTGTCCTTAGAGACGAGGCCTAACACTCAGGGCACAAACAAGATGATACAAAACTGGAGACCAAAGACCAGTCTCACTTGTTTGTTGTTTGGGTTTTTTTGTTTTGTTTTGTTTTTCAAGACAAAGTTTCTCTATGTAACAGCCTTGGCTGTCCTAGGACTCACTCTGTAAACCACACTGGTCTCAACTCACAGAGATTCGCCTGCCTCTGCTTCCCCAGTGCTGGAATTAAAGGTGAGCGCCACCACCGTCCAGCTCAGTCTCACTTTAAAAGGTAGAATTTTCACACTTTTAGCACTATTCCTTAAAATGTGTTAACTTAGGGACTGGGGTGATAGCTCAGTCAGTAAAGTGCTTGGAAAAGGACCTAAGTTTGATCCCCAGAACCCATATAAAAAAACTGGGGATAGTAGCACACACTTAAAATTCCAGCACTGGCTAGCTAACCAGCCTAGCATAATTGGTGAGTTCCAATCCAGTGAAAAACCCTATCTCCAAAGAAAAAAAGGGGGTGGATGGCACCCTAGATTATCTTCTGGCCTCCACACACACACACATGCTCACCAATTTGTTAGCCTTGACCATGCAAATGTGGGTGGAGATAAGTCAGCAAATAAGTGCTTGAAGTACTTAACCCCCCAGTCCCAGAGGAGAGTCTGCAAACAGAACTGTACTACTATAGCTATCTAACAAGGAGTTTCCATGTTTGGGTCAGGATGCAGGAGGTTTCAAAGATAGATGTCACTGCCTCCGCCTGCAAATTCAGCCATACACATGAAGCATAAAAGGAGGAGAAAAATGGGAGAAAAAGTGTCATCTGAACTGTTCTGCTTTCCTGGGCTTGTTCTGGGTGTTTTGGATGCATGTATGTCTGTACCATGTGTGTACAGTGCCCACAGTGCCAGAAGAAAGTGTTAGATTCTCTGGATCTGGAATTACAGATGGTTGTTAGCCAGTAATGTGATGCTGGGAACCGAACCCAGGTCCTCTTCAGGAGCAGCAAGTGCTTTTAACCACTGAGCCATCTCTCCACCCTTTGTTCTCTGTCTTTGTATGAGCATTAAATTGTGTCAGGTGGGATTCTGGTGTCCCAAGGAGAGTTTTCATAAAGCATGGTGTAGCCCAGCTACATCATATTGTGTTCATCTGTAGAGGTGGTCATTGTTACATCATGGGATGGGGGACATCTAGCTCTGTTGGGCTTCATGCGAGCTGGCATGTTGGTCTCCAGCATAGCATCTTCATAAAAGATACTCTAGGGCCATTTGGGCTATGTGCACTCTTCACTGAATGTGCTGACTGTCCAAGCACCCAACCTATGAGCTACTCGAGTACATACACTTTAAGTAGCCATGCTGTCCTCTATGTCCAAGTCCAGTGTGGCTGTATGGGAGATACATGGAAAGGAGTGGCATGTAATAAGGTAGGAGGGTAGATTGGGATTAAAATTTTATTAAACTTTTTGTTTAATGCCTGTATCTTTTACCCTAGTTCCCTCAATAGTAACATCTTCTAAAACTATATAGTTCAGTAGCATGGTGAGAATATTGACATTGTTATAGAACATTGAGCTACACCCCAAGCCTTCCATCCTATATAAAGACCACTCCTGCTGCCCTTTTATAACTAGGCTCCCTACCCCCTCCTGCTTCTACTTCTACTCCCCCAACACATACTTTTTCTTTTTCTTTCTTTTTTTTTTTTTTTTTTTTTTTTGATTTTTCGAGACAGGGTTTCTCTGTGTAGTTTTGGAGCCTGTCCTGGATCTCGCTCTGTAGACCAGGCTGGCCTCGAATTTACAGAGATCCACCTGCCTCTGCCTCCCGAGTGCTAGGATTAAAGGCGTGCGCCACTACCGCCCGGCTACTTTTTCTTTTTGGCCACCACCGCCCGGCTACTTTTTCTTTTTGAGACAGAGTCTTCTTTAGTCCAGGCTGGTCTCAAGTTCATTATGTAGCAAAGGATGGCCTTGAATTTCTGATCCTCCTGTCTCCACCTCCCATATGCTGAAATTATAGGCTTCTACCTGTCCCCTGTTTTTCTACCCCATTTTTTGTGCTGTTATTTTGAGACAGGATCTCACTATTTAGCTCTGGGTGTCCTGAAACTTGCTATGTATACCAGGCTGGGCTCGAACTCACAGAGACCAGCCTGCCTCTGTCTCCCAAGTGCTGGAATTAAAGGCGTGCGCCACTATGCCCAATGGATTTCTACCCCATTTTAATTAAAAACGGCAACTAATCTGCTCTCTACTTGTGTGCATTAGTAATTTCAAGAAAGTTAGATGGATGGAATCATATAGTTTGTGAGTTCTATTTCATGATATGGAAGTACTATGTCTATTTGAACATTTATCTGCTAAAGGACATCTGGGTCTCTGATGTTTCCAAAGGCCCTGGAACCAATGACACCCCTGTACCCACATGCTGCTCCTGTGTCAGTCACTAAGAGCTGAATCTGAGTTGCCCCTGCTAAGCCTCCCTCCTTCTGTGCCCCATCTGTTTTCATAGACTTCAGGTTCTCGTCCTGCACCCCATTGCCTCCTAGGCCATATGTTCTGTCCTCCGCATCTCCTCAGAAATGGAAATGCCTCTCAGGGCTTCATCCTTACACTGAGGAGCCCTGACTGCTTTCTCTCATACCTGCCAGACCTCAACTTGGGGTCAGTCCAGTAGGCCGCTTTCTCTGCACTGAACCCAAACTGCTAGGACCTGCTAGGGAGACCCAGTCTTGGTGAGGGGAGCCCCAAACCTGGTTTGTAACCTTAGCATGGCCCTCAGGGCGGCTCAGCAGCCGTTCCTGTCCCCTTCAAGCCACCAAGCACTGCTGCAGTTAGCGGGCAACTTGGACCAGTGGTTCTCAACCTGGGTGTTCAGGGCTGAGCTCATCACACACCTGCAGAGTTCAGCCCTCCGGTGCCCGTGGCACCTCAGGTCTGCTGCATCAGGGTCTCTGGGCCTGGGGCCTGGGCCTGAATGTCTTCTGAAGAAGCTCTGGAGGTTTAGCAAATGTGCTGCCAGAGTTCAGCAAACACCAATCCAGTGTCGGGTTCGTGTGAGGACTTAATGAGATCATTCATGTCAAGCGCTTAGCACTTGGAAGTTGTCTTGACTATGTGTCTTTAATTCAGGAAGCTATCAAAAGGGCTGATAGCATAACTGGGCTAAGCATCTTTCTTTGAGAAAGGGCTCTTTTCAGAAATCTTGAATCCAAGTGACCTGGATGGACAGCAAAGGAATTGAAAATCCCTTAAATAAAAATTTACTGGTTTCACAATAAAAACTTGTATTTTCATAATAATATTTTATAATAATTACATTACTTAGCCATTAATTGACTTAATTTGATAACTAGTTTCATTGCTATTACATTTAATAATTTACCAATTATTTAACATATTTTTTGTTTGTTTGTTTGTTTGTTTGTTTTGTTTTTTTGGAGACAGGGTTTCTCCGTGTAGCTTTGTGCCTTTGCTGGAACTCACTTGGTAGCCCAGGCTGGCCTCTAACTCACAGAGATCCACCTGGCTCTGCCTCCCGAGTGCTGGGATTAAAGGCGTGCGCCACCACCGCCCGGCCAACATATTTTTAAAAGGAGTAGAATGCCCTGATCTTCAGCCCTTATCAACAGTTATTTTCCTTGTGCCCCTGGGTTACATCCCCAGCATCTCCTCTATCTTCTCCCTCCCTTTCCTGTTTATTTGGAGACAAGGTCTAACGCTCTAGCCCAGGCTGTGAACTCATGGAGCTAAGACTGGCCTGGAACTCAGGATCTTCCTTCCTCAGCCTCTCAGGTGCTAGGTTTATAGGTGTACAGCACCATGCTCCGTGAGAGAGGCAGTCTAGAAGCTGTGGTTCGGTCAGATTGAGAGCTGAGCCATTGTCCTCCAGCAGGCTGTCCCTTTGCTGTCCAGATTGTCTACCTGTTTCTGGATAGGACCTGTCTCTGGATCTCTGGATAGGACTAGACATATTCTGTACAAGGTGCTTGCCACCAACCCTTATGACCTGAATTCTACCACGTGATAGAAGGAAAAACTGGCTCCTGCAATTGTCTTCTGACCTCCTGAGTATTATGGCATGCATGCATACATACAAAATCACACAAAATCAATAAGTGGATTCAGTTTCTTTTAAAAGGTGTTTGTTGGGCTAGATAGATAGCTCTGTGATTAAGGGTATGTATTGCTCTTTTAGAAGACCTGAGTTCAGTTCCCAGCAGCCAAGTCAGGTGGCTCACAACTGCCTCTAACTCCGGTTTGGGGGAGTCTGACACGTCTGGCCTCTGCAGGCTCCTGTGTGCACTTGCACAAACCCACCCACATAGATACATAACTTAAATAAATCTTAAAGAAGCCTGTCTATCCAAGCCCTGTTTTTTTTACATTTATATATTTTGTTTGTGTGTGCTCATGCATGTGTGCATCTGTGCATACCATGGCACATGTGTGAAGATCAGATGACGACTTGTGGGAATTGCTTCTCCCTTCTCACCATGTAAGTCCTAGCAATCGAACTCAGGTCATCAGGCTTCGCAGCAAGTGCCTTTACCTGCTGAGCTGTCTGACTGACCCGGTGGGCCCCAGTTGTGATGGGTTTGGAGCTCCTGGGTACTTCCATTAGTTGGAAAGCCATCCCCGGGCCAAGGACTCTCCAGACCCATCTTACCCCAGATTTCAATACTTAACCCTAAGGATACTTGTCTAAATAATAAGGGAGAAACTGGGTGGAGTGGAATATTCCTGTAGTCCTAGAACAGGGAAGAGACGGGAGGATCAGGAGTTCAAGGTCATCCTCAGCTACATATTGAGTCCGTGGCCATCTTGGACTATATAAGAACCCTGTCTCAGAGGAAAGAAATATTTCCAAGCAGAGGTTTTGCCCACTCTGATTCAAATAGGCAGCAGTTTGTTGAATGCTGTCTGTATAGCTTCCTTCACAATCCCGTGGGGGACAATCTTGGAGGCTTAAAAGCATGCCCAAGGTCACACAACAGAGCCGGGATTGGACTCAGGGACCCAAACGCTCAACCATTATATTTCCTCTTCCAGTTACCACTGAAGTACGTGGGGAAAGGTCGGAGATTCCCACAGGCAGCTGCCCACTTTCCATCTAAATCAAGGTTCTGAGATACTGCTTGATAGAGAAATGGGTTTGTGGCAGTCAGCCAGTTGGGCAGACTTGTGGGACGTTCAGTGATATGAGTTGTGTGTTGTTTTGTAGTTACCTGGGATAATTCAGATGTGACTCCTGTACCAAGAAGAATCAGTTTCCTCTCCAAGCACTAACTGGACATGCTTTTCCCTTGTAGGTCAGACACATTCTGTGTGAAAAACATGGCAAAGTCATGGAAGCCATGGAAAAGTTAAAATCTGGAATGAGATTCAGTGAGGTGGCTACACAATACAGTGAAGATAAAGCCAGGCAAGGGGTATGTTGTGCTTATCATTTGAATGTTCTGTGGTCACGATAGTGGTGTAAGGTAGCATGCATAAAACCCTGAGTTTGAGGCCCAGCAAAAAATAAAAGTTTCCTCCACAAAGGAAATACAAAAGCAGGAGTTTTTTTCTGTGTTCTGTCATTAATTGTAGCCATATCTTTGTTTCAAGAAAAGTAGAAATGTCTAGCTTGTGGGACTAAGGATGTAGCTACATGGTAGGACATTTGAGTGGCATGTGTGAAGCCCCAGGCTTGATTCCTAGTCCCACCGATTCTAACTTATGAGGAGTTGCATAAGAATCATCTACACTGAAGGAGGAAAGAGGAGGGGAGTTGGGGAAGGGGAATATGCTCAAAGAACATTCCATACATGTGTGAGACATGTCCTTACGAAACCAAGGACACAGAGTCACCTATGTCTAAATGTAGGTGTGAGCGACCTTCCCCAGGTCACTTCAGAACGCAGCAGTGTCACGAACGAGCACTTGTGCTCCCGCCGGTCTTAGACGTCTCCCATCTGTCCCTGGTGAGACAGCTCCTACACAGCCCAGATGAATAAGGACAACCCAGTGAGCCACTGTGTTCATAGTGGGAGAACTCTGAAGCTACAGGAGAACTCTTCTCTTTTTAAGGTCACTTGATACCATATGTCTTTTGGATTTTTCAGGGTGACTTGGGATGGATGACCAGAGGGTCCATGGTAGGACCGTTTCAAGAAGCTGCATTTGCCTTGCCTGTAAGTGGGATGGATAAGCCTGTGTTTACAGACCCACCTGTTAAGACAAAATTTGGATATCACATTATTATGGTTGAAGGGAGAAAATAAAATCACACGGAAGACTGAATAAATGTTTTGTATTTTGTTTATCTCATGTTTGGTGAACTGTCAATGTGGGTTTGATTAGGTGGGTACAGTATGTTCTGCAGTGACTTTCAGTTATCACTTCTCAATAACGACTCATGCAGACTCCTTTTACCTTGAGTTCCCATTTTCCCCAGACTAACTTTGACCCTTAGTGTGTCCCATAAATAATGAAACCATCTTCAGAGGAGTCAAATCTTCGGCCCCTGAAAACCTTGGGCACTAGTAGGTGAATTAGTATACAAAAAGCATAATTCAGGTTAGTCAACTCTGATCTGCCAGGACAGGTATCACTAACTAGCTCCATTGTCTTAATATAGTACCCAACAGCCAAGCAGCCATCCCACGCCAACTTTCTCCTTAAGGTCATTTTTATTATTAAGGTATGTGTGTGTTTGTGAGTGTGCATATGTGTGTGGGGAGCCATGGAGAACAGAAGAGGACATCAGATCCCCTGGAGCTGGGCTTGCAGGTGGTTGTGAGCCGCCTGACATGGGTACTGGGAACCAAACTGGTGCTCCACAAATGCAGCAAACACCTTCTGAGCCATGCCTCCTGTTCCTCAACTTTCTCTTTAAATAAATGTCTGTCAAAGAAGGTACTTGGGGGCCTGCCAGATGGCTCAGCAGGTAAAGGTGCCTACTGCCAAGTCTGATAGATAGCCTGAGTTCAGTCCCTAAGACCCACATGGTAGAAGAGAACTGGTAACCATAACTCGGCCTCTGCCTTAGTTAGGGTTTCTGTTGCTGCGATAAAACACCATAACCATAAGCAATTTGGGGAAGAGAGCATTTATTTTGCTTATACTTCCATATCATAGTTCATCATTGAAGAAAGTTGGAGCAGGAACCTGGAGGCAGAAACTGAAGCAGAAGCTATGGAGGAATGGTAGTTACTGGCTTGCTCCTCATGGCTTTCTCGGCTTGCTTTTTTTTTTTTTTTTTAGCATCCAGGACCACCAGCACAGGGGTGTAACCACCCACAATGAGTCAGGCCATCTCAGGTCAATCATCAATGAAAAAATGCACCACAGGCTTGCCCACAGACTGATCTGGTGGTGGTATTTTCTCAACTGAGGTTCCCTCTTCCCAAATGACTCTAGCTGGTGTCAACTTGACATAAAACTAGCCAGCACCTCCTCTGACCTCCACGTGCATGCTGTGGCACAGGACAGAGGACGGGGACACACACACACACACACACACACACACACACACACACACACACCTCTAAATGGTATAATTTAAGATTAGGAAAAAGATACTTGGCTCTCCTATGGGGTTGTCTGTACTAGACTAAGAGGTAGTCTCCAGTTGCTGGCTAAAGGGACAGAAGTCAGCATAAAACACTTCCTCCATGCTCATTGCATGCTGTCCTGGTTGGGTTTTGTTTGTCTGTCAGATTGCCTGTAGGCAAGTCTATGGGACACTTTTCTTGATTGATGATTGATGTGGGAGGGCCCAGCCCACTGTGGGTAATGCCACCTCTGCACAGGTGGTCCTGGATTGTATAAGAAAGCAAACCGAGCAAGCCATGAGGAGCAAGCCAGTAAGCAGCATTCCTCCATGGCTTCTGCTTCAGTTCCCGCCTCCAGGTTCCTGCCCTGAGTTCCTGTCCTGACTTCCCTCAGTGAAGGAGTGTGACCTGACAGCTATAAGAAGAAATAAACCCTTTCCTTCCCAAGTTGCTTTTGGTCATGGTGTTTATCACAGCAATGGAAACTCTTAACACACGTGGATTACATTATGATTCTTCTTTCCATGACTTCTATTATCTATTTTTTAAATTGTGTGTGTGTGTGAGTGTTCAGTCATGTATGTATGTACATGTGGAGGCCAGATATTCTTCAGGAGCTGTCCACTTTAGTGGGTTTTTTTGTTTGGGGATTGGGGGGTCTCTTACTGGCTTGAGGCTCACCAATTCAGCAAGCCACAGGGATCCTCTTTTCTCTATCTTCCCAAAACTGGGATTATAAATTCTTGTCCCCACACCAGGTTCTGGGGAATGAACTCACTCTTCATGCTGTATAGCAAGAACTTCACTGACTGAGCGGCTTCCCCACCCCAATGGTATCTATATCTCTACATATAGTTGTTATATTTATTTATTTTGTGTGTGTATTTATATGTGCAACAGAAAGTATGTGGAGGTCAGAGGACAACTTGCTGAGCTGGTTCTCTTCCCCCATATGGGTCCTGGGGATCAAACTTAGGTCTTCAGACTTGGCAGCAAGTGCTTTTACCCATGGAGTCATCTTGATTGTCCATTATATCTATATTTAAATTTTTAACTGCTGTATTTATGACATAAAAATATATAATGAATATAATAAAATACCATAGTGCTTCAGAAATAAAAATTTGCCAACTGATTTTTTTTTTTTTATCGAGACAGGGTATCTCTGTGTAACAGCCCTAGCTGTCCTGGAACTCACTTTGTAGACCAGGCTGGCCTTGAATTCAGAGATCTGCCTGCCTCTGCCTTCTAAGTGCTGGGATCAAAAGTGTGCACCACCACACCTGGCTGCCAACTGATTTTTTTATTATTAAAAAATTTAACTAGTGTGAGGGTGTGTATATATGAAATGTGTGTGCAGGCACACATACCACCACCTAAGTGGTAAAAAGTGAAAGCAGGACAGCTTTCAGGAGTCATTCACTCCTGCTACCTTTACATAGTTTCCCAAGATTGAACTCAGGTCACCTGACTTGCACAGTGTCTTAGTCAATGTTCTGTTGCTGTGAAGAGACACCATGACCACGATGGCAACTCTTATAAAGCGAAGCATTTCATTGAGGTGGCTTGCTTATAGTTGCAGAGGGTTAGTCCACTGTTATCATGGTGGGGAATGTGGCAGCATGCAGGCAGACATGGTGTGGAGAAGTAGCTGAGAGGTCTACATTCTGGATCATCAGGCAGCAGGAAGAGAGAGACTCTGGGCCTGGCTTGGGCTTTTGAAAGCTCAAAGACCACTCCTAGTGACACACTTCCTCTAACAAGGCCACACCTCCTAATCCTTCTCAATGGTGCCACTCCCTGATGACTAAGCATTCCAATGTGTGAGCCTAAGGATGCCACTCTTTTTTTCTGCCTCCCAGGTGCTGGCATTAAATTGTATTTCTCATGATTACACATAAAGTTCCATTTAATACCACACTAGGAAATAAATGTAGACCTTGTAAATTTTCTTTCAACTTCGATTTCTTACAAAAAAGAATTGTTTCCTAGGTAGTTAATAAACTCATTCTTGAATGTTTTGTCCTTTGAATATAAATAAATTTGTAGGATTTAGGCCAATTCAATTATTTATGGAGTAGCACTGAAGAACCAGCCTGCCTCCATTTTAGTCTTAAAAGCCATCTTATATTAAAGACAAAAGAGATTCATTCCTGTTTATGATTATACCTCTGCTTTTCAAAGATTGAGCTATGCCCCACCTGCAATCTTAACTACAAATGCTTCTGTACGCATGTTCCATGAATGGCAATCATGTCTGTTTCAAAAAGTTGTTCATAGCCATATTGCAACACTACCATTGTTTCTAAAGGTTATATGACTACCTGTTGTTATCCCAGGAGGAACTATCTTGTTATGCTTATGTTCTGCTCCTGTAACCCACCTATTTTGCCTGCCAAATCCCACATTTGGAAATGCCCAACCCTGAGCTCTGAAGTCTTAAATTCTTTTCTTCCTCACATCCAATGCTGACCTCTTGAACCCCATCTTAGGGAGAGGCAGTCTGGGTACAAGTGAAGGGTCCAGGAATATAAAAATATAAATTTGTAAACCTTAAAAAGTAAAACCTGACAGTCTTCAGCTCTGTCAACAACTGAAGGTTAACTTCTAACAATGGCTCTCTGCTTTACAGACAGCTCCTCTGTCAACAGCCAGGGCTTCCGTTTTAACAATGAACCCTTTGCTGGGGGCCGCTCTTATTCAAACCACCACACACAGCAAGCACCTTTATCTGCTGAGCCGTTTCATTGACCCCTAAAACTGTGATTCTTTTTTCTTTTTTCTCTTCTTTCTTCTCCCCCGCCCCAGCATTTCTTTGTGTAGTCTTGGTTGTAGCCCAGGCTGGCCTTGAACTCAGAGATCCATCTGCCTCTGCCTCCAAGTGCTGGGGTTAAACGTGTGCCTGGCATAACTGTGACTTTGTTTTTCAAGACAGAGTTTCCTTGTGTAGCCCTGGCTGATAACTGTGATTCTTAAGAGTGGCGGTTTTTAACACAACCTGCTCTTCCCTCAACTACATCCAGTGGTAGCCCTGTGTTATCTCAGCTTATAAACATTGATGATTTCGCCTAGAGACTCAAGTTTCCCATTAGGAGTTCTGAATTTCTGCCATTGAGCAGACGGACCACTACGACAGAACAGTATTCAAAGGAAGCTAGGCATAGTGCTATGTGCTTGTAATCCCAGAATCCTGGGGCTTCGGTTGGTGGCTTTTGAGTTCAAGGCCAATCTAGAACAACATAGCAAGTTCTAGGCCAACTTAGGGAATAATAGCATGGCTCTGTCTCAAAACACAAATCAGAGCTCAGCTAAGATGCAATGAAAGTACTTATTGACGTAGTTTCACATAAGATAATACTCCTTAAACCACTTTCATATAGCTCAGTAGTAGAGGATTCGTCTAGAATAAGCAAGGTCCTGAGTTCCATCTCCAGTCCACCCCTCACCCCCCCCAAAAGAGTAAATAATCTCACATACATGTTTATATCAATGAATAATGGCAATAAATTCTGAAAAGCTTGAAACTCCTGGTCTTTTCCTCAGGACATTGGCTTACTCAGTGTATTTGTAAATCCCTGTTGCATGGATGTCACCCCCAAAGGAAAATCAGGGAGCAGGAAAAGTGAACCCGAAAAACTAGATTCTATGGCCTGAGGAGCAATTAAAGCAAGCCTGGGAGTAAAACAGGCCTCTTACACCAAGTGTCCCTTTACAGTTAGTCTTTGACTGCAATTACGATTCTGAAAGGAGCTGATGAAGGAAAATTTGAGGCATTTTAGGCTGGACGTGGTAGCTCCCTTTAATCACAGCATTTGGGAGCCAAAGGTAGGATGACTGCTATGAGTTCAAGGCCAGCCTGGTCAACATAACAAGTTCCAAGACAGCCAGGGCTACAGAGAGAGACCCTGGCTCAAAAAACAAAATTGAAGTTTTTCAGATTTATACACAGCATGGTGGGTACATTTAAGACTTTGTTTCTTTCACTAAGAACCTCATAATAATTGCAAAGTAAAACCAAATTAAGATTGTACTTCTTTATCTGGTAAAGTTTGAGACATTTAACATAACTGGTGAATGTATGAGGGAAGTGGGAATGTGAATTATAACCTCTATGGAGAGTAATTTGGCAGAACTATCTAATTTAGAAATACACCCATTGATCCTGGAACTCCTGTGGAGGCCCAAATTACTCAGGGTCAGAGAATCTGAGCTTGCTTTACCCAGCAGATCGGTATAAGGGAATGACTTGACCACGGGCGTGGTTACCAGGTGTTTGGAAGGGTCTACACTTGGCTGTGCAGTATGCTTTGATCTAGCAACGGGGGAGGTCTTTTGCCCCTCCCCTTGGCACTGTTATAAAAAGCCCTTTTGAATAAACTTCTGGGCCTGTGGATTTTGATCCAGGTCCTCCCGAAGCTATCCTGTGTTTCTGTCTTTCTTCTTTTTTTTTTTTTTTTTTTTTTGCATTTGGTTTTTCGAGACAGGGTTTCTCTATGTAGCTTTGCGCCTTTCCTGGAACTCACTTGGTAGCCCAGGCTGGCCTCGAACTCACAGAGATCCGCCTGCCTCTGCCTCCCGAGTGCTGGGATTAAAGGCGTGCGCCACCAACGCCCGGCCTGTCTTTCTTCTTGTCTCTGTCTATCTTTCTACCTGATATATTTTTATCCCTCTCTCCTCCTCATAGGAACCCTGGAAAAGGTGGGAGCTGGCCTCCCACAAACTCCATTTCTAGGAACTTATTCCTAAGTGTAATCATGCATAAAAGACACAAGGATATTCATTCCATCATTATTTGGAAGGAAACTAAATGTTCATCAGTAGAGTAACATGAAACGATTAAAGCCAGGTGTGCTACAGTGTACACAGCAAACCATCACTAGGGTAGGAAGAAATGTATACAAAGAGCTTGGAGTATATATAGCTCAGTGTTGACATTGGCCTGGCATGGAAAGGCCCTGGATTCCATCCCCAATGCGGCAAAACAAATGTAGACAGTCTCTGGGGATGTCATTTAGAACTGAGGTGGCAAAGCTGGTTAAAGAATTTTGACCTGGGGGTGAAGGGCTGGAGAGATGGCTCAGTGGTTAAGAGCACTGGCTGCTCTTCCAGATGGATCTGGGTTCAATTCCCAGCACCTACATAGCAGCTCACCACTGTAACTCTAGTTCCAGGAGTTCCAACATCTTCACACAGACACACATACAGGCAAAACACCAATGCACATAAAATAAAAATAGTTTTAAAAATAAATAATTATTGGGTATGATGGCACACACCTTTAATCCTGGCACTTTAATCCTACACAAAGAGACCCTGTCTCCAAAAAAAAAAAAAAAATTTTTTTTTTACCTCAGGCTTCTCGGGTGGCACTCGCCTTTAATCCCAGCACTCAAGAGGCAGAGGCTAATGGGTCTCTGTGAGTTCAATGCCAGCCTGGGCTACAAACTGAGTTGTTCTAGGACAGTCAGGGCTGTTACATCAAGAAACCCTGCCTTGAAGAAAAAAATAAATAAAAAAGAATTTTGACTTCATACCCTTAGATTTGGATTTTGTTGTTGTTGTTTTTGAGATGAGTTTTCACTGTATAGGTCTGCCTGGCCTGGAACTTGCTATGCAGAATAGGCTAGCCTTGAACTCACAGACCTGCCTCTGCCTCCCCAGTGCTGAGATTAAAGGCCTGCATCGACAACCCCGCTAGACCAGTGGACTTAAATATTTTGTGCCATGAAATCCTTTGTCAGTGTATCCTTTCTCAGAGTTGAGACAGTTTTGTTGTTAATTTTTAATTTATTTGAGATGAGGTCTCTCACTGTGAAGCCCTAGCTGGCCTGGAACTTGGATCTACCTGCCTCTGCTTCCTCAGTGATGGAATTAAAGGTGTGTGCTACTATGCCCTGTATTCAAAAGGTTTTCGTTGTTGTTTTAGATTTTTATTTATGTATGTGTGTGTGTTTCCCGAGTTTATGTATACCACAGGCATGGAGGTGCCCTCAGCAGCCAGAAGAGGGCGTCAGATTCCCTAGAGGGGGAGTTACTGGCCGTTGTGAGCCACCTGATATGGATGCTGGGAACAAAACCTGGGTCCTCTGTAAGAGCAATGAGAGCTATCTCTATGGTTCTGCTTCTCAGTTTTGATTAAATGCATGAATAAAAATACATAAGGTAGAGGGCTGGAGAGATGGCTCAGCAGTTAAGAGCTCTGGCTTTTCTTTCAAAGAACCCATGTTTGATTCCCAGTACCTACACAGCAGCTCACAACTGTCTGTTACTCCAGTCCCAGGGGATCTGAAACCCTCTTCTGGCCTCCCCAGGAACCAAGCATGCACATTGTGCATGGATATACATACATGCAAAACACCCTTACACATAAAAAATAGATAACTTATTTTTTAAAAAATACATAAGATTACAAGGCTGTCACATATGCTGAAATACAATTGAAAGTTTAAAACTGTAGTATGTGTGTGTATCTTTATTTCATAACAGCTAATGGTAGATCTAAAAACCACTTAGATGGGGATCAAACTCAAGACCTTGTGCATGTTAAACACAAGCTCTACCTTGATAGTCATGACTATCAATGGTTATTTTGAGATCTCTACAGACATAAAGTTTGTAATTCTATGGCTCACAAAGTCAGGCAATGCTTCTGCAGTTGGTTGCCTACATCCATAATGAAAGGAATGTTAAGTTCCAGACCCAGGGTAATAGAAGGAAAGACATTTTTCCTGTCTAAATTCAGAAATTTGAATTTTCCCCATGAACTTGATTGTGAATCCCTGCTTTGGATGCTGTCTGAATTTTTTTTTTACCATATGTATGTTTGTTTCCAAGCCAAAAAAAAAAATGTCATAATGAATACAGCTAAGCCCAAAGAGCATTTTGGTGGGCTGGGGATGTCGAGTAGTGGTAGAATGGCTGTTAGCATGCACAAGTACCATGATGTGGGAGCAGGAAGCTGAGCATGGTGGAGACAGCTGCAATCCCAGCACTTGAGAGGCTGAGGCAGGAAGCTCGTGAGTTCCAGGCCAGCTTGGGCCAAATAGTGAGACCTTGTCTCAGACTCCTTAAATCTTGAATGTGGAGTGAAGAGGCCAGAAGCTGGATATTTGGACAAGTATTTTTTCCCAGGCTTGGAGATCTAGCAGGACCCATTGGTTTCAGGGGACCTAGGAAATACCTTCTGTGAAGTCACTGATAAACTCATTGGTAGCAAGCTGAACTGGCCTCAGGGGTCAGGCCCAAGCTTCTTCCTCTGAACACTTGCCCTGTGTAGTTTTCTGTGTGCAGCATCTAGAACAGGGACCGGGTCCTGTCCTCATTTAACAACCTTGGTGGGAACAGGTGCTCAACAAACCTGTTAAGTGACTTCATTTTCAGAGGGTTATTGAACAGTTGTCAACTAAACTGAATTCTTCTGGACCTTGGGAATACATTTAGTGCACAAAAAACAAGGTGAACCCCTGCATTCATGGAACCTGAGTGGGGTAACAGTTAATCCACACATGGGGGGGGGTCTCTTAGGAGCAGGGTTGGGAGCTTTAAATAGGGGGAGCTATGAAAAATTAGTCTTTGTTCTTGGCTCCTGGCACATGGCTCCTAAAACTCTGAAAACCTCCTGAACAGTGTTTGCTGACGAAATGGTGGCTAGATACCCGCCCCCCACCTCCTGCTCCAGCTCTGGGATGGGAGGCAGGTAGTCATAAGACCAAGGTTTCATTACAGGAGTGGAGCTGCCCAACCTCAATGGTTATAGACTTGAGTTAATTAATCACTAACGGCCAACTACTTAATCAAGCATGCTTACTTATCTCATCAATCATCCAAATCTACCCTAACATAGATCCCTAGCACCGCATAAGACAACAGAGTTTGCCGGGCGGTGGTGGGGCACGCCTTTAATCCCAGCACTTGGGAGGCAGAGCCAGATGGATCTCTGTGAGTTCGAGGCCAGTCTGGTCTACAGAGTTCTAGGACAGGCTCCAAAACTACACAGAGAAGCCCTGTATCAAACCCCCCCCCCCAAAAAAAAGGAGAGTTTGGGAATGTTTAGGTTAATACACCTAGTTGCCGAGGTTGTGGTGTAGCCTTGGGGGGGGGGGGTGGAAGCTCCCCCTGCAACCTCCTTCATACCTATACCTAATAATCCGGTCTCTTCCCTGTTCCTAAAGTTCATTGTCTTTAATAAACTAAGTATAGTAAACCGTTTGGGGAAGTTCAGTGAACTGGAGGGTGATGAGAACCCAATTTGTAGCCATGTGGTACTCAGCACAATCCTTTGAGCAGAGCAGCTGCGTCTGCTTGCAGAAGAGCACCACAGCTGGGCTTGTTGACGTCCCCTCACGGGAGGGGTGGGAAGGGCCACTGAGCCCGTCCCCAAGCACTCACAGCTGCTCTAATTGTATGTGGCCTCTAGTTTCGTGGAGGGGCTACAGTATACAGGCTGGAAAGGATTCGGGGAAGGGGCACCATCTTTGCAGTCAAGGGGAAGTCATCACCCATGCTGGGTGGACTTTCCAGTGGGACTACGTTGCTGACCCACACTCCGCTCAGTAACCCCCAACCTACGCACTGTAAGGAAGCCCATACACTCTGTAAGGAAGCTCATACACTCTGGTTCCCCAGGATGAATCCTACTTTGGTTTGCCATTAAGACCTTTGGAGGAGGGGCAGACATTGCTTAGCCCTCCCACGGGAGAAAATTCTCTTACACTACCCTGTGAAGGCAGTCTTTGGGGAACTGAGGCCTAAAACCTGTCGTCTCATGCTACCTTGGGTAGTAGCCGAACTGAGCAGCAGGCCATTGGCTGTTGTCCAGAGAACTGTTTCAGTATGGACTCCCACCACCACACGGGCGGGCATCAAAAGTGATGAAAGTCAAGAGATCAGTGCTACATAGTTGCTTCTCATTCAGCACAAGATTAAGTCTGTTTCCTGTCTTACTGTCTCATCATGGGCAGTTCACTCACTCTGCACCTCAAAGGTTGTGGTAAGAACGAAACAAGAGGCCTGTGTGATCTGATCAGTATCCAGACAGCACCTTCTAAACACTAGCCTAGTTCTTGGGTGACAGCGTACACCATGCTGCACGGGTTTCTGAGGGTGAATCAGATTCTATCTAGTCTACAACCCAGAGAGGATGTGACAACATTAAAACACCAGCATAGATGGGGCCTAGTGTCAAGCACCTTTAATCCAGCACCCGGGAGGCACAGGCAGGCGGAGCTCTGAGTTCCAGGGCAGCCTGGTCTACAGAGTAAGTTCCAGCACAGCCAGGGCTACGTAGAGAGACTGTGTTAAAAAAACTAAAACAAACAAACAAACAAAAAACCCCAAAACCACAACAACAAAAAACAAAATCCCAACCCATAGCATAACTGGTCTGAAGCAAAGCAGACAGTCAAGGGTGAGAGGAGAATGCCTGCTCAGCTGGTAGAGAGAGTCCAGGGCAGACTAGGAGTGCTGGAGGATGCCAGCACCGGTTCTGTCTACAGCCAGGCCGAGAGCACAAACACCACTTTCCTAGGATGTCTTAGGACTGGAAATGCTGACCGACAAGCTCTTGTTCTAACTAGAGAGTTTTTGTGTACTTCTGCCTATCACTTCATGAAAGAAAATGAACGGAAAAGAAAACACTTGAGAAAAGTCACTTTAATTTTCTGATCTGAACTGACAAGACAAGATGGCCCCTTTCAGAGTAAAAAATAACCCAATAGTTTCACAAAAACTTTAGGAAGTATCAACGAAAAATAAAAAACACTTCTAAAAGTTTGTAAAATATGCCTAAAAGGAAAAAAATGAAATAGTCAAGAGAAGAAATACTGAACAAAACTTTTATATTGTTTCACGTTAGACATACTAAGCAGCCATGAAGTCCTCAAGTACTGTTAAGTTGCTTATACAAACTCAGAGTCATGAGCATGACCTCAGGATCCGCGCTCTTTATGTCGAGCGCTTTAACCAGGCAGTCAAGAGCCTCCTGTATCTTCCCACACTCTTTCAGTTCTTTGCCACGAGCTACAAGAGTCTCGTAGTCATCAGCAGCCTCCGCTGCCGGATCCTGGGGAGGATCAGCCAAAGGCTCACTTGACAAAGGCTCAGGGGCACAGGCAGAGCTCTTTGGGGCCAGAGAACCAGGCTCCGACACAGACAAGCTGCTGGGCTTGTTTCCCGAGGCCTGTGCTTCCCCAGAAGGACCCTGCTCTGTGCACGCTGAGGCTTCGTCGTCACTGTGGCTGTTCTCTTCTTCTTCCGAATGACCTGGAGCACTCTCCTCCTCACTGCTGTTATCAAGCCTTTCCTCCATATCTTCCACATCATCTAAAACCACATTGATCAGAGACCTCCTGGAAGCCAAAGATCTCCTAGAATTCAAGGATGTATTCACATTATCGGGGATTTTTGGTGAAAAGAACCTTCCAGGTGGACTGGTGTCATTTTGGGGAGTTGAAGCAAATTGTTTCACAGATGAGAACTGAAAGGGAGAGATGCTTAATGAACTTGTGCTGGAAATACCTTTAAAAGCATCTTCTTCATCTTCATCGTCTGAGAGGATCCTTCTAGCTTTGCTTCTGGTTTTCACACTAATCACTTCTGGTTCTTCATCACTCTTATTAGAAGAATCCAAACTAAGATTAAGGGCTGACTCTGCCCTGGAGCTAGCTGCAGGGCTTTGCAAGCTATTTTCTTTCTCAACATGTTCCAAAAACTTGCTGGAGAGATTTTGTCTAGTGTCTGCAGAGTCTTCCAGGAGAAGATTGAAGTCACACGCATACTGTGGTGGTGATTCTAAAAGGTTCTCTTCCAGCTCCAACTGGGCCTCGCTTGCTTGAGCACCCTGCGGTGCACTAGAGGATGCTGACAAGACATCAGATATTTCAGTCGTGTGGACATCTGACTCTACGTTTTGATTTGCATTGGCTGTGGGACTGCCGTGAGATGAAAGCACACTATCCTGGAGATCGAAATTTGCCCCAAGATCAGCCTTGATGGATTGTCTAGGTGAATAATTAAAACTTCCCAGAAGGTTCTCTGGCAGGGACTCTTGCCCAGGCGACACTTGTAATGCCTTCTTTTGCACAGCTTCATTTTCAGCTGCAAAACATTTTGCAGGTCCCAGGGAAGAGTCAGTCCAAACTCCTCCTATATTTCCAGTCTCCTGGGGAGAAGTAGCTACAGTGCCAGCATCAAATGTACTTTCACAGTGGTGCGAATCACCTTGCAGCAAAGTAACATCATGTGCCTTGGAGTGATCTTGGGGCTCACTCTCTGCAGACTGGTCATAAATGCTTATATTGGCCATTTGAGAACTGAGAGCCTCTACCTGGGTAGGATTAGTGAGACTGTGTGAAGGTCGAGGCTGGGGTTTGTTCAATTCAGGACCTTTCTTCTTCTGTTGAGGAGGAATTGCAAGTGCTTTGAGCCAGGCCTCCTCACTTCCAGTTCTTTGTCTTTCCATTGTATTCTGAGATTCGGATTCAACAAGGAATTGAGCTTTCTGTACTCTCTGTTGAATGTATAGAGAGTCTTGTAGCATGGCAAGTTCTTCTTTAACAGACATGTCACGGGTGAACATCAAATCATGGTCTGAGATTCCCGCTATGCCCAGCGAGTGTAGATAGGCAATATGCTCATCTAGTTTCTCATCAGATCTCCGCTGAGCAGCATGCAGAGATTGAAGCTGCATCTGGGTTGCAGAGTTCTGCAGATCCCCAACTGTGAAGAGCTCTCTTAACTCTTGTTTGCTAAAATAGCGGAATGGGTTCTTCTTATCCCCAGTAGTTTGTCTGATTAGTGAGTCTTTGAAAACCTGTCTTCTATATATTTTTTCCTCTACAGTCCCACAAGTGATTAGCCGATAAACCACAACATTCTCTTTTTGTCCAATTCGGTAAACTCTATCCACAGCTTGAGCATCAGTTGCAGGGTTCCAGCTAGGGTCAAAAATGACCACTCTAGTTGCTGCGGTTAATGTTAGGCCAACACCACCTACTTGAGTGGTAAGTAGAAAAACAGAGTAGTCTTTATTTTGCTGGAATAACTGAATTCTTTTTTCTCGTTCCCAGAGATGAGTAACTGTGCCATCAATTCGCAATGTCTTAAAGTGCTTATTCTTTAAGAGGCGCTCAATGATGTTGAGAATTTGTCTTGACTGAGAAAACACCAGAGTTTGCTGTCCTTCATCTTGAAGTCTTTCGAGCAGGGCCATTAAGAATAACATTTTTCCAGACTCTTGCATCAGTGCACGGTCAGTTAAGTGATCAATGCTGTCCACATCTGAGGCACCTTCTTGCTCATTGTCATCCTGAGCACAGAATGTGGCAGTCTCTAGATTCAGCAAATGACAGGCTCGTGCAGACAGCAGCCTGGGGTGGTCACAGAGTTTCTTTAAGACACTCAGCTCAGCCAGAGGTGAGCGTGTCTCCATTAGTAACTCCTTGATGTGATCTAAAGACACGAATTTCCTATAAATCTCCTCTTGTAAAGGCACAAGACGTATCCAAACAATGAAATCATTTTTCCTGGTAAGGGAAGGCATCTCACAAATGGCTTCAACACCTGGGTTCTTTTCACTAAGTCTGGCCTCTGGGTTGTCTGCCTTTTTCGTCTGCACTTCTTCTTTGGTCCTCCTGAGAAAATAGGGTTTTATGATTTCCATTAAGTTTTCAGATATCTTAAGTCCCAAGGCTTTTTCCCCAGGGGTAGCATCCTTCTCTCTTGCTCTAATAATAGGATTTTCATACTCCATTTTAAAAGTTTTTAATGTTCCTAACAAGGAGCCTTGGCAAGCAAAATCAAATAGGGACCACAGCTCTTGCAAATTATTCTGGATTGGTGTTCCTGTGAGGAGGAGGCGATTACTCGCAGGAACAGCACGAGCACATATTGCTGACTTGGTACAGGCACTTTTGATCTTATGGGCTTCATCAAGAATGACATAGTCCCATACAAATGCTTGTCCATTACAGCTTCCAAGTTGCTGCCAATTATTGATTAGCATTTGGTAGGTAGTGATAATGACGCCATTCCTTTGTTGAATCCGTGTCAGGCTTCTAGTACGCTCACCCTTGCTGGAGCCATGAAAGGTTTTGACTCTCATTCCTGGAGTCCACTTGGCAAACTCTTTGACCCAGGTATTAATGAGATTGGTTGGCATGATCAATAGCACATGATTCACAAGTGAAGCATCAAACATACCAGACAGGAAAGCAATGATCTGAACAGTCTTTCCCAGTCCCATATCATCTGCTAAGATGCCCCCTTTTCTTCCATCCTTATACAGGCTATAGAGAAAGGCGATGCCTTCTTTCTGGTGCTCAAAGAGTTTCTCATACAGCTCTCGATAAAGCAGCAAGCCAGAGTTGCACACATCTGTGAACTCATCGTCTTCTTCTTCTGCTGCCAACTGCTCCAAAGCTTCCTGTAGTTTTTGGATTCTGCTGATCACCTTTTTGGTGGGAAAAATGTCCTTTGCCAAATTGAAAAGTTTCAATGCTTCTTCCAGATCTCCATTCTTAGCTGCTTCTTTGGCTTCTTGCACATATCTATTTAAAAAAGGAAAAGAAATATGACATGGGACTAGGGATATAGCTCAAGTGGTAAAATACTTGCTTGGCATGAAGGAGCCTCTGGGGTCAATTGCCAATATGAGAGAGGGAGGGGAACAGAAAGAGAGGAAACAGACTGAATATTCTATGAAAGCTTCAGAGTCCATTTTTGAATCCAGACTGTAGTTGGGATTTTTTTTTAAAGACAATTTCAAGCACCCCATGAAGTTCTTCTTAAACTCACTATATAGCCAAGGATGACCTTGAACTTCTCATCCCCCAGCCTCTAACCCATCTCACGAGTGCTAGGAATTATAGTCATGTGCTATGCTCAATTTTATGTGTGGTGCTGGGGGTCGAACTCAGGGCTTTGTTCATGCTAGGCAAGCATTTTACCAGCTGAGGTTCATCCAGCCTTGTAACTAAGTTGGGTTTCTAAAGCCCTTAATTCAGGGTGGCAGGTATTAGCACAGAAAAAAAAAATACACACATGCCGGGCGGCGGTGGCGCACACCTTTAATCCCAGCACTCAGGAGGCAGAGCCAGGCGGATCTCTGTGAGTTCGAGGCCAGCCTGGGCTACAGAGTGAATTCCAGGACAGGCACCAAAACTACAGAGAAACCCTGTCTCAAAATAAAAAAAAAAAAAAAAAAGGCCAGGCAGTGGTGGCGCACGCCTTTAATCCCAGCACTTGGGAGGCAGAGGCAGGTAGATCTCTGTGAGTTCCAGGCCAGCCTGGGCTACAGAGTGAGTTCCAGGAAAAGCGCAAAGCTACACAGAGAAACCCTGTCTCGAAAAACCAAAGAAAAAAAGAAAAAGAAAAAAAAAGAAGTAGATAACGTTTAGGGCTGGAGAGATGGCTCAGAAGTTAAGAGTACTGACTGCTCTTCCAGAGGTCCTGAGTTCAATTCCCAGCAACCACATGGTGGCTCACGACTATCTGTAATGAGATCTGGTGGCTTCTTCTGGCCTGCAGTCATACATGCTGTATACATAATAAAGAAAAAAGAAAAAACAAAAACAAAAGAAGAAAAAATACACACTTGTACTCTAAGCACTTCAGAGGCTGAGAGAAGAGGATCAAGAGTTCTAGGCCAGGGCTGATAAGATGGCTCAATGGGGTAGAGCGGTTGCCACCAAGCGTGACCACAGAGTTTGATCCCTGGAACCCACATGGCAGAGGGAGAGAACTGACTTCCTCGGGTTGTCCTGTGACCTGCAAACATGCTGTCACGTGCATCTACCAACCTGCACTCAGATAGGTAGGTAGATAGATAGGTAGATAGATAGATAGATAGATAGATAGATAGATAGATAGATAGACAGACAGATAGACAGACAGACAGAGAGGTTAAAAAAAAAAGCCTTTTTAAAGTTCTAGGCCAGCCTGGGCTAGAGTTAAGACCCTGCCTTTTCAAAACAAACAAAGAAGAAATACAGTTAGTGTTATGCCTATAATCTCAACACTTGGAAGGTAGAGACAGGACTAGGAATTTAATGTCAGTCTGAGCTACACAGCAAATCTGACGCCGACCTGAGTTACATGAGACTCTATTTCAAAAAACACAAAATAAAAATGGACAACGGTTTATATGAATAAATGCTCAATATTAGTCATCAGGGAAATGCAAATAAAAACTACAATGAGACTCCATCCTGACCCAGCAAGATAGCTCAGCCGGTAAAGGCACTTTCAGCACAAGCCTTACAACTTGTGTTCACTCTCTGGAAGCCATTATAGAAGGAAGGAAGGAAAGAAGGAAGGAAGTCCCCAGAGCTGTCCTCTGACCTCTGCATGCATGCACACACATACACATACACACACACACACACACACACACACACACACACACACGTAAAAAATGAAAAGAAACTCCATCTCACTCCACTTAGAATAACGAAGACAAATGCTGGCAAGAAAGCAGGAATTCTGGGCAGGGAGCAATCTTTACATATTGCTGGGAATGTATATTAATTAGTATAGCCTCTATGGAAGACAATACGGAGGTTCCTAAAAAATGAGACTAAAAACACTTTCTAGAACTGGGTGTGGTGGCACAAGCCTTTATTCTCAGCTCTCTGAAGGCAGAGGCAGGCAGATCTCTGTGAGTTCAAAGCCAGCCTGGTCTACAGAGCAAGTTCCGGGACAGTCAGGGTGACACAGAGAAACCCTGTCTTGAAAACTAAAAACAAAAACAAACAAACCCCTAAAACATAAAACAAAATAAATAAAAGGTAAATAAGAACATAAAAAGATGCTCCATGTTGGTTATGGGGAAATTCGAAGCAAAACCACAATGGGGCACCACTTTATAACCCACTAAGGCTGGAGAGGGGATGGCTGAACAGGTACGAATTTCTTTGGAGGGTAATGACAATGTCCTAAAATTAGCTAGCGAAAGGTGCACAATTATCTGAACACACCACACACTTATGGGAATATAATGAATGTCACTGAACTGGAGTGTGTCAATAGGCGAAATGCCCAGCATAAGCATTCGATGATGGAGATAACTCAAAAATGTCTCTGGTGGACAAAGTTTAAGCTGCTTAATCTGGTATTACAAGTCCTCTCTGACATAGCCAGCTACCTATGACCCCTCTGCCTTTGCTAGTCACTTCCTACCTTACACATTTTTGTTTTAGAGATAGTGTATTCCTATGTAGCCCTGGCTATTCTGGAATTCACTGTGTAGACTAGACCAGACTGGCCTGGCCTCAAACTCCAAGGTCTGCCTGCTTCTGCCTCCTGAGTGCTGTGATCGAAGGCCTGCGCCTTACAAATGTTATTCTACACGCTTACACCCATCATGCTTCTGTGTCCTCTAAGTACAGGCTCACACCGCCGTCCTCTTCCTAGAACACTCTCCTCTTTCACTACGCTCACTTCACCGCACTCGTTCTTTAAAGATTTTCAGAGGCAGGTCTGATACCTCACACCTGTAATTCCAGTGGAGGCAGGAACATCGTTAGTTCAAGGCCAGCCTAAGCTACACACTGTCTCAAAAGGCTTAAAAAAAAACAAACAAACAAAAAAAAAAAACAACCCATTGATTCTCAGGCTGGTGATATAACTCAATGGTAGAGCACTTGCCTAACATTCACAAAGCCCGGGGTGCAATCTCCAGTACCACAAAGAAAATAAGACAACGATTCTCAATTTTCTATAGACTTTCTTGGGAGGGGGCTTGTTAAGACACAGATCTCTGGGTTTCAACATCAGATCTTCTGACTCTGTTTTGGGATGTAAGAGTTCAGAGCCATAAAAGTAGCCAGGTGATTGACACTAATGTTTTTCACATATATTTATATGCACAATAGAGCACTACTCAGATATTACTAAGAAGAAAGTCACCAGGCATGGGGGTGCACACCTTTAATTCTAGCATTAGGAGGCAGAGGCAGACCGATCTGTGAGTTGGAGGCCAGTATGGTCTACACAGCAGTTCCAGGACAGCCAGGGCTACATAAATACTGTCTCAAAAAAGAAGAGGAGGAGGAAGAGAAGGAAATCATGTTATTTGCAAAAAACAAACAAACAAAACAACCAGATGGTACTACAAATCATTTTAAATGAGTAATAGGGAGATAAATACCATCAAAGTACTATCTACACACACACACACACACACACACACACACACACACACACACACACAATTAAAGTGTCATAATGAAATCACTATTTTATATAATTAATACATACCAGTAAGAAGTTTTTAAAAAGATACAGTTCAGGCCTCACTTAAGGTTTTTCTTACCCCATGTCCCGGGTAATCTGTTGTTCTGCCTCAATATTCCCAGTAAGTGTACTTAGTGTGTCTTAGTTAGGGTAACTACTGCTATGATGAAACACCATGACCAAAAAAACAACTTGGGAAGGAGGAAAGGGTTTATTCACCTTACACTTCCATATCACTGTTCACCACTGAAGAAGTTGGGACAGAACTCAAACAGTGCAGGAACCTGAGGGCAGGAGCTGATGCACAGACCATGGAGGGGAGCTACTTACTGGCTTGCTTCCCCCAGCTTACTCAGCCTGCTTTCTTATAGAACCCAGGACCACCAACCCAGTGAAGATACCACCCATGAACCATTAAGAAAATGCCCTAAGGCTTGCCTACAGCCTGATCTTATAGAGGCATTTTCTTGAGGTTCCCTCCTCTCAGGTGACTAGCTTGTGTCAAGTTGACATAAAACTGTCCAGCACACAGTGCATTTATATAATAACAGAATGTGTTAAAATCATCACAGGGAACTCAGTGGTTAAGAGACTTCTCTTGGCAAAGATCATGGGTTCAGTTCTGTCTTTAACTCCAATCTATATGGTGAATTCCAGAATCACAAGGTCTACATGGAAAGACTCCAAAACAAAGCAAAAATGTATAAGGTAGGAAGTGACTGCCACAGGCTCTTGCATGCACATGGTGCATATTCACACACTCAGGCACACACTGCTGTGGAATGTTATTATTATTTTTGTTTGTTTTTTGCGAGACAGGGTTTCTCTGGGTAGTTTTGGTGTCTGTCCTGGAGCTCGCTCTGTAGACCAGGCTGGCCTCAAACTCACAGAAATCCGTCTGGCTCTGCCTCCCGAGTGCTGGGATTAAAGGTGTGCGCCACCACCACTTGGCTGGAATATTATTTTAACTAGGCAAAGATGGTTACATTTGTTTATGCTGTAGAATATCACTTTCACTATGTGAAAGTATGTTACATTTGCTTGTGCTGCCTTTGTTAACTATGTGAAGATGTGTTGCATTTGTTTCACCTAGCCTGCCTAAGGCACCTGATTGGTCTAATAAAAAGCTGAATAGCTAGGCAGGAGAGGGACAGGCGGGGCTGATGGGCAGAGAGAATAAGCAGGAGGAAAAATCTAGGCTGGAGAGAGAGGAGGAGGAGAAAATGAGGGAGAAAGAGGGGGACACACCTAGGACCAGAAGCCAGGCAGCCACCAGCCAGCCAGACACAGGAAGCAGTGAAAGTAAGATATACAGAAGAAAGGTAAAAAGCCCTGAGGCAAAACATAGATGAAGAGAAACAAGTTAAGTTATAAGAGCTAGCAAGAAACGAGCCTAAGCTATGGCCGAGCTTCATAACTAGTAAGTCTCCGTGTGATGATTTGGGAGCTGGTTGGTGGCTCAAAAGAAAAAGTCTGGTACAACACGCACATAAAATAAAATGTTTCCAAAGTTGCAAAGGCTGTAAAAACAGTTCAGCCAGAACAGGCTTGCCATACAAGAATGAAGACCCGAGTGTGCTCCTCAGTATCCATGCAAAAAGTGAGAGTAGTGGCCGGGCAGTGGAGGCAGAGCCAGGTGGATCTCTGTGAGTTCGAGGCCAGCCTGGGCTACAGAGTGAGTTCCAGGAAAGGCACAAAGCTACACAAAGAAACCCTGTCTCGAAAAACCAAAAAAAAAAAAAAAAAAGTGGGAGTAGTGGCAAGCACTTGTAATCCCAAACCTGGGTGAGGGGTAGAGACAGGAGGATCCCTGAGTCTTGCTGACCAGTCAACCTAGCCTAATTGGTGAGTTCCAGATCAATGCGAGATCCTATCTCAAAAAGCAGGTGAATAGAGCCTGAAGAATGGCAGCTGAGGTTGTACCTGACCTCCACATAATATATGTATATATGCACATGCACCCTCATATACATGCACCCACACACCTATACATCTAACATTACACACACACACACACACACACACACACACACACACACACACACAGAGAGAGAGAGAGAGAGAGAGAGAGAGAGAGAGATATCATCACAGACTATTAGAAGTATATAGATCATGGGGTTAGGACTTTCAGTCGTGTTGGTTGGTTTGTCAACTTGACACAAACCTGTACATATAACATATATACAAACCTGTAGCATATCTAAGAGGGATTTTTTTTTGAGACAAGGTCTCTCAATGTAGTCCTGGCTGGCCTGGAACTCACAGAGATATGCCTACCTCTGCCTCCCAAGTGTCGGGATTAAAGGTGCACACTACCAGTCTGGTTGGAAAGAGGGAATCTTAATTGAGAATGCTTCCATAAGGTGGTCTTGTATACAAGTCTGTAGATGTAGTGTTTTAGTGAGAGGGCCCAGCCTACTGTGGGCAGTACCACCCTGGGCAGGTGGTCCTAGCCTTTGTTAAAAAAAAAAAAAAAAAAAAAAGCAGGTTGAGCAAGCCACTAGCAAGCAAGCCAGTAAACAGCACTCCTTTGTGGTCTCTGCTCCAGTTCCTGCCTTGACTTTCCTTCCTTCATGAGGGGCTGTAAGCTGTGAGGCGAAATAAACCCGTTCCCTCCCAAGTTGTTTTTGTCATGATGTTTTATCACAGCAATAGAAACTGTTGGAATTGCTTCAAAGTATGTGTGCAAATGTGTGAATCTCCTCCACCCATCTGGTGTCAGCAATGATCTATGTTGTGACAGTACAGGACAAACTGAGAACATAATCACCAGAACTTCTGTGGTTTTTTTGTTTTGTTTTGTTTTTTGTTTTTTTGACACAGGGTTTCTCTGTGTAGTTTTGGTGCCTGTCTTGGCACTCACTCTGTAGACCAGGTTGGCCTCGAACTCACAGAGACCCACCTGGCTCTGCCTCCCGAGTGCTGGGATTAAAGGCATGCGCCAGCGCCGCCCAGCAGAACTTCGGTTTTAACAGCAATAATTCATGGACAGTGGACTTGAACAGGTAAGTGACTGATGACAGATTGTAAGAGCCAAGTTTGTGACTGCTAGAGTAGGAGTTTACAACAGACATGGTGAGAGATAGCTACAGAGGGACAGAGCAGAGCTGGGGACAACAGTACAAACCCATGTCTACTTTAATGTAGATAGAAATATCTAGACATGTATACACGTGGGTTAGTATACACATCTGCTTACTTGCTCTCTTCATCAGAGGGTCTAGAAGCAATGATAGTAGCAATAAGCACACTTAGTACCACACCTAGGATTCTACTATAACTCCATAATTAAAGGAACCAGCTCTCTGAAAACATGGTTGATTCTAGGACCATGGCAAGAACTAAACCATGTAAGATAAACCTGGAGTCCAAGAAAAGTAGGTTGTTTTGTGATTTAAATACACTGAGTTAAATGCACTGGTAGAGATATGTTCAGAATACTGAGGTAGAAAAACCCACAAAAGGGGGGCTGGAGAGATGGCTCAGAGGTTAAGAGCACTGACTGTTCTTCTAGAGGTCCTGAGTTCAATTCCCAGCAACCACATGGTGGCTAATAACCATCTGTAATGAGATCTGGCACCCTCTTCTGGCCTGCAGGCATACATGCAGGCAGAATACTGTATACTTAATAAATAAATTAATCTTAAAAAAAAAAAAAAAAACCCTGCCGGGCGTTGGTGGCGCACGCCTTTAATCCCAGCACTCGGGAGGCAGAGGCAGGCGGATCTCTGTGAGTTCGAGGCCAGCCTGGGCTACCAAGTGAGCTCCAGGAAAGGCGCAAAGCTACACAGAGAAACCCTGTCTCGAAAAACCAAAAAAAAAAAAAAAAAAAAAAAAAAAACCACAAAAGCTAACTTGAATGGGTGTGGTAGTGCACGGCTATAATCCCAGAATTCCAAAGGTAAAGGAGGATGATCAGAACCAGCCTGGGCTACAAGAGACCCTGTATCACAAAAACAAAAACAAAAAGCAAAAAACCTAACTCTGTAAAGATGTTGATATTTCAAGGTGACTCAGGAACCAACTGAACCGGATCCCCATGCTTAGATGTAGAACACCTTGAATTGTAGTATATAACTCAAAAGTATGAAATAAATGTTCATGAGCCCACAGCAATAAAATTGAGTAAATAAATATGGAGACAAATCTCCCACAGAGAAGAATGTCTAATAAGGTGAACATTCTACCCTCAATGAAATGAGGCCTAATTCCTACTCCTTAAATGTGTGCTGCACATTATAACATGCTAACTAACATACTAACAAATGGTACAGTATGGAAAAGGGTCCCTCAGAGGGAAATTAACATTATACATTGATGAACTGGCAAACAAAATTTAAGCCAGGTGATCAAGGTCAACAGAGCTGGGTGTAGTGGTACAACCTATAAGCCTTTAGGAGGCTGAAATAGGCAGAGATCTGAGTTCGAAGCCAGACTGATTTACATAGTGAGCTCCAGGCCAGGCAAAGTCAAAGGCAAAAAAAAAAAATCAACAGAAATATGTCACACTGATAATATGTACCATTTTGTGTTGCTTAGCCTTTTCATTATTTGACAAAATACCAAAGAAATCAATTACGGAAGGATGAAAGGTGGGCAGAAAAGAGGATATTCATAGAACGCTGTTTCTCCAACATATTACTTCATCATAAAGGGGGAATTCAAGTTTGCAAAGGAAGAATTAGACTATGACCAGTGAGCCCTCTGATCAATCTTAGTATTACTGAAAACTGGAAAACTTCCTTGCTTTTATTATTATTTCTAGATACCTGTTTGTTTTCTTTTTGTTTGTTTGTTTTGGTTTTTAAGACAGGGTTTCTCGGGGCTGGAGAGATGCCTCAGTGGTTAAGAGCACTGACTGAAGCCGGGCGGTGGTGGCGCACGCCTTTAATCCCAGCACTCGGGAGGCAGAGCCAGGCGGATCTCTGTGAGTTCGAGGCCAGCCTGGGCTACCAAGTGAGTTCCAGGAAAGGCGCAAAGCTACACAGAGAAACCCTGTCTCAAAAAAAAAAAAACCAAAAAAAAAAAAAAAAAAAAAAAAGAGCACTGACTGCTTTTCCAAAGGACCTGGGTTCAATTCCCAGCATCCACGTGGCAGCTCACAGCTGTCTGTAACTCTCCAGTTCCAGGGAACCCTCACACAGACATACAGGCAAAACACCAATGCACATAAAATAAAAATAAATTAGTTTTTTTTAAAAAAGACAGGGTTTCTCTGTGTAGCCCTGGCTGTCCTGGAACTCGCTTTGTAGATCAAGTTAGACTCGAACTCACAGAGATCCGCCTGCCTCTACCTCCTGAATGCTGGGATTAAAGGTGTGTGTCACCATCGCCCAGCAACCTGTTTGTTTTCTAATGAGAAAGAGAAAGAAAAGTTGTAGATTTGGGTGGTAGGGATGTGGGGAGATTCTAGGAGGAGTTGGGAGAAGAGAAATGGTCACCAGAATATACTGTATGAAAAAAATCTATTTTCAATTTAAAAAAAATTTAAAAAGAAATAAAAAAGCCAGGGTCTTTCTAGGTAGCCGAGACTAACCTCTACCTCCCACACCAGCTTTAAAGGTAATTTTTTGGCTGGGCGGTGGTGGTGTACGCCTTTAATCCCAGCACCCAGGAGGCAGAGGCAGATGGATCTCTGAGTTTGATGCCAGCCTGGTCTACAGAGTTCATTCCAGGGGAGCCAGGGCTACACAGAGAGACCCTGTCTGGGAAAAATAAAAAACAAAACAAAAGTACTTCTTGTCTGTTTGTTTTCTAGCAACAACAAAAGTTAGACCAAAGTCCTTATACCAGAGCCTCAACTAGATACATGAAGAGTCTACCCATACTAACAGGACCCAAGGCAGTAAATACAGTGCGAACAACATCAGGACCTGAGTTGGCAGGGAGGAGCTTGTAGACAGTCTCTTCTGATTGCTTCCATCAATCCAGTGAAACTGGAAGCAGGGTCAGAGGGTCAGAGATGAGGGGTAGTGAGGCTTTGAAAAGCAGAATGATAAGAAACATCTATCTAGTAGAACAGATGACTGCCAAGTAATATTACGAGCCTGTTTGACAATAATTATGGATGATCCTGCATATCTATGGTTTATATATCCACAGATTCAACTAACAGTGGACTGAAAATATATGGAAGGCTGAAGAAATGGTTCAGTGGTTAAGAGCGTGTACTGCTCTTGTATAGGACCAAGCTATGATTCCCAGCACCCATATCAGAAAGCTACAACAGCCCATAACCCAGGCAAATACAATGCATTTTTCTGTTCTCTGAGGTCACCTGCACTCACATACACATCTACACATATTTACACACATACAAATAATTAAGAAATAAAATAAATCTGATTTTTTAAAAAAAGAATATACTAGGAAAAAAGTGAGAGGTATTGAATATGCATACTTTTTTCCTTATCATTATTCCCTAAACAGAATAGCTTAATTACTATGTACATAGATTTACACTGTATTAGGCACTGTAAGTAATCTGGAGACGATTTAAACTAGGACACAGATATGGTACCATTTTAAATGAGAGACTGAGTACCTGCAGCTTTTTGTATTCAAGGGAAATCTAGAACTGATCTCTAAAGACACAGAGAGAGGGGCAACTATATTATCTTTTAAAAAATATGTTTATCTTATTTTGTGTTTTTTTTTAATTTATTTATTTATTATGTATACTGTGTTCTGTCTGCATGTGTCCCTGTAGGCCAGAAGAGGGCACCAGATCATCATTACAGATGGTGAGCCACCATGTGGTTGCTGGGAATTGAACTCAGGACCTCTGGAAGAGCAGCCAGTGCTCTTAGCCACTGAGCCATCTCTCCAGCCCCTCACTTTGTGTTTTGCCTGCACGTATGTCTGTGCGTCATATGCACATAGTGCCTATGGATCCCCTGGAACTGGCGTTTCAGATGGTTGTAAGCTGCCATGTAGGTGCTGGGATTCAGACCTCTTAAGCTCTGAGCCATCTTTCCAACCCTGTATTATCATTTTTGAAACAGGGGTCTCATTCTATGGCTTAAGCTGGACTGGAACTATGTTGCCCAGGCTGATCTCAAACTTAATGCAACTGCCACAACCTCCTGAGCATTGGGATTACAGGCATAGGCTACCATATAGGCACGTATTATCTTTTCTGTTAGTTTTAAGATATGGTCTCACCGTGTAACTTTAGCTGGCCTGGAACTTACTATGTAGATCAGGCTGGGCATGAACTCCCAGTAACCCTCTTGCTTCTGCCTCCAAGTGCTAGGATTGCAGGTGTGTATCACCATGCTCATTGCCACATACTGCCTTCTATCCTATGGTTCTGTAGAAGTCTACCACAGGTCTCACTGGGCTAAAATTCGAGGTGTCATAGGACTGCATTCCTTTCTGGAGGGTCTAGGAGGAATCTTTTCTTTCCAGCTTCTAGGTCTGCTCACATTTCTTAGATCACAGCTACTTCCACCTCATGAGCCAGCAAAAATCTGTTGAGTCCTCCTTACTTAGTATCACTTGGATCTCCTACCTTTCTCCACCACTTTTAAGGACACTTGCAATTATCTGGAGGAAATCTCTATATTTTAGGGCCAACTGATTGGTGACCTTGATTCTACCATGGCCCTTAACACTTTCTTACCATATAAGATAATATCCACGTGAAGGCTGTAGTCTTGCCAAGAGGATAAAAATACAGGGGGTCAGGGAAGAGAAATTTACAATTATATGCAAGGAAGTTTCTATATTACTGACTCTGAACTTCAGGCTATGTAAAGAGAAAAATGAGAGCCCAAATTGAGTAAGGGAGAGTGAATAGACCTCATGAGGACTGTAGAGCCCAGTGATGCAGTGATATCAAATGGTTATTCACACTGGCATCCTACACTAAGTAAGGTAGGGGAGAGTGGAATGCTTAAAATTTAGATAAAGAAAGTATAATTAAAAAGTGAGTCAATGTCCAGGTGGTGGGGTTAATCCCAGCACTCGGGAGGGAGAGGCAGGTGGATCTCTGTGAGTTTGAGGCTAGCCTGGTCTACAGAGCGAGTTCCAGGACAGCCAGAGCTGTTACACAGAGAAACCCTGTCTGGAAAAAAAAAGTGAGTCTAGCCAAGCATAGTGGTACACACCTATAATCCCAGCCCTTGGGAGGTAGAGACAGTAGGACCAGAAATTCAATCAGAGGCCAGTCTGGGCTATGTGAGACCTTGTCTCAAAAATAAACAACAAAATGTGATTCTAGCCAAGTCTAGTGGTACATACCCACAATTTCAGCACTAGAAAAGCTAAGGCAGGAGGATGACAAGTTTTAAGGGCTACCTGGATACCTGAGTTCAAGTCCAGCCTGAGTATCTTAATGAGGATTTACTTGAAAATTTTTAAAAAAGTGAAAAGAACGAGAGAGCACTTGCCTAGCAAGCATGAGGCCCTGTGTGTGTGTGTGTGTGTGTGTGTGTGTGTGTGTATATGTGTGTGTGTGTGTGTGTGCGCGCGCGCGCGCGCAATACCCTGGGTGTGGGGAAGACAAAATTTAAAGAGCTAAAAGTCAACTTAAATAATTGGGGGAAATATCTGCAAATCTGATGAGTTAATGTTCAGATACCTAGTTTGCCCTTCCTGCTGATGGAGCATCAAGAAACTTTAACACATTGACAAAGCCAAACTCCCTACAGACAATGTGTTTTTCTAAAGGCATTTCAAACAAGAATGTTAAAAACAACAAACAAACTGTGTTAATTTAAAAGTTTGTAACCTTGAGTTTCCCTGAATTAGCACTGGTCTCAGCCCTAAATCTAAACAATGAACCTCATAAAACCTTTCACTTGCAAAATAACATTCTTTAAGAAAAACAAGTAGGCCCTGCAGTGGTGGGGTGGTGGCGCATGCCTATAATCCCAGCACTCAGGAGGCAGAGGCAGGTGGATCTCTGTGACTTTGAGGCCAGCCTGGGCTACAGAGCTAGTCCAGGACAGGTTCCAAAGCTACAGAGAAAAAAAAAAGAGCTTGAAAATAAAGGCTCTTTGCTTTTATATAAGGGATTCGGTCTCCGTGGTGGCCTTTTGGGGGTCCCCACTATCCAGGCATAACAATGAGTGGTTTTGTGCATCCTTTCACGCATTTGTTTGCCACTATTAGTATGTTTTTAAGAAAAAGCCCTTTGTTTATGTTTTATGTAGATTCTTTAAAATTAATTTTATGGGCATGGGTGTTTTGCCTGCATGTATGTCTGTACACCACATGGGTATGAAAGGACCAAGCAGATGCCATAACAGGCTGCTCAGTCTTCTCTCAGAGATCAGGCCTCAATTTCAGTTTCCTGAGACTGAGCAAGCAGTCTCTGGCAGGGCCGTGAACAAAAGATAGTCCTTGCAGTAGCTCCCTTTCTGCACGTAAAGTTCAGCCAGATGTTTACTCTATGGGGCCCCTCACCAACTTAGAGTTACCACTGAGCCAGCCCCCATGGTGGCTCAAGGACAAAGCCTGGGACTTGTGCTGGACTGCCCCCAAAGTGATAATTGTAACCACCAACCAGGATTCCTAAGTGTAGATAAGAACTTAGACTTTCCCAGGTGGCTTTATCAGCTATATTCAACCATCTGGCAGAGGCTAAGAGGTCATAAAACATCCCAAACTTCAAGGACCCCGGAGATGGGTTGTAAAACTCCTGACAGGGCAAACAGATAAGACCAAGTCCAGGCCCGGGAAAAACTGGACCAATCAAGGATGGACCCGTACTAACCCCCTCCCCTCTAAGAAATTTGATGGGTTTTGCCTATAAAAACTAACTTCCCCAAGAAAGGACAAGCTCCTCCCGGCCTCACTACTACAAGTGAGTGCTCTGACGAGCTTCCCTGACCTCGCGGCTTGTAAGAACAATAAACCTTGCTTTTGCATTCTGTACCTAAAGTCTCCGGTGGCTTCTTTGGGGACGTGATCTGGGCATAACAGGTACAGTGACTGTGGAAGCCAGAAGAGAGCACAGGATCCTGTAGGACTGGAGTTACAAAAGGTTGTGAGCCACTATATGGCTGCTAGAAATTGAACCCGAGTCCTCTGGAAGAGCAGTTAGTGCTCTTAACCTCTGAGCCATCTCTCCAGCCCTGTACTACAATTTTTAATAGTTAAATATTCCCCTCCACATTACCAAGCTCCGACTCAGCCACCTGGTGAAAGCATATTCAGTCACACAGCTTAACGGTTCCTGTTCTGGATGATGCCTTCCCTCGCTCACCGACCATTATACTTGGCCATTCTTTCCTTTAATGTCACCACTCTGGTCAGGAAATGAAGCATTTTACAGCATCTATCAAACACTACTTAGCATTTCTTTTTCAGATCCCATTTACTAACAACTTGGGGACCATTTTCCCTCTTTTCCGCCCAGGTCTGACGGCTGGCAGGTTAGAAAGACTCAAGGACTTCACCGGTTAGTTGAAATTTGGGCTCTTAAATAGTTCACACTGGAGAGTTATTTGACTAATATGGCAGGGCGGGGGATGGGGTGAGGGGTGGGAAGACGCTCCCCAGGTTAGAAACCTGGTCAAATCCACAAGCGGTTCCTAGGGGAGCGTGGGAGCCATTCCACCCCCAACCCCAGGCCAGGAACTGCGAACTAGACCCGCCTGGATGCCCAAGCATACCTCAGATAACTCGCAGCCAGCTGTGGGCTCAAAGCCTCCACTTCCGCTGAACCTTGGGAAGCCTCCATGATCAAGGGAAATGGATTCGCAGTAAAGCCACGCTTGAATTTCGCTCGCTCCCGCCTTCCACAAGCTCGGCGCACGAACCAGACTGGTAGAACCAACCGTCCGCCTCCAGGCTGGCCAATCCGGGATCCGGTGCTCCGGCGCTGTTTCCGGAGCCCCGCCCAGGAAGGTCTTGCGCCTGCGCCCTCGCGCACTGGCGCTAGCTGGCTAGTTAGCTAGTTTGGCGTTGCGTATTGGGCTACGTCTTCACATGACCGCTGGTGTTTTCTTTCCCTTCCAAACTGTGCGGCGGTGTGAGAGTGTTGAGAGCGAAGTGAAGGAGTTGAGAGAGTGAGTAAAATGTGCGCGTGTTTCTCTTGAACTCGTGAGTGGAAGCTATCTTATTGTAATGGCCCGGAGAGGTTTCCATTGCCCCTTTCCCTCCCTGCCAGTGCTCGGCACTGAACATACTTGGAATTCAAACACCTAAGAGACGAAGTCCTGCACCTCAAACAGACACTGAAGGTTTTCAAGGACAGAGCCTTAGCTGTTGGCGGTGGTGCACAAGTGTTTAGGAAGCAGAGGCAGGAAGATCTGAAGATCCAGCCCACAGTGGGTTTACATATAAGCTAGACCCTGTCTCAGAAAAAAACTAAGAGGGATGTAGGGGGACGAAAACCAAAGACTAAAGCTCTTATTTAAGCAATACTAAATGAATTCAGTAGGTTTTATAAAGAAGAGGTTATGAATTTGAGAGGTTTGGAAAGGGGACATGATAGGAGTTGAATGGGAAGGAGTGGAAATCATGTTAACACAGTACTAATGTAAGAAAGTCTGAAAAAATTAAATTTAAAAAAGAAATAGCTGGATTTCGTGGCACAAGCCTAGAATTCCAGCACCTTTGAGGTTGAGGTAGAAGAATTGCAAGTGCAAAATCTGCATGAGCTATAGAAAGCGTTCAGGCCAGCCTGAGCAACTTAGTGAAACCCTGCCTTAAGAAATGAAGAGGGCTGGGGATACACCTCAGTAGCAGAGCACTTGTCTAGAATGTGTGAGGCTCTAGGTTCCTTAAAGAAACACAATTGTAATGTGGTCACCTCTTTAGAAGTTCCAGTTAAGATGCAGTCATTTTCAAAGGCAAAGTTCAGGCCTTAGGAAAATATGAAAGAGTGATAAATAGGAGGTTGTGTGCCAACAAAAATTATTCTGGTTTGTATACTGGTAAGAAAACCATTGTGGTGGTTCACTCCTAAAGTCCCAGAACTCTGGAAACTGAGGCAGGATTGTGATGAGTTCAAGGCCAGCCAGGACTAAAAACACACTGTTGAAGACATGGACATCGTGATTCCAACGGAACAGTCCTATTCCTGTCTGTCCTGAGAATTTGAAGCTTTTTTATTTTTAATAAATGTCATAGATCATTAGGAAGCAAAAGAGATCTTAGAGAAGATGGGCTGTTTTCTTGGCTTATATGATTTTGTTTTGTTTTTTGAAACTTGTTCTCTACATAGCCCTGGCTGTCCTGGAACTCACTATGTAGACCAGGCTGGCCTTGAACTCACAAAGGTCTGCCTGCCTCTGTCTCCCAAGTGCTGGGATTAAAGGCATGTGTCAGCCAAGCCTCTTAATGCCACCATGCTGGGATGGTTTTTATATACTTATATAGAATCTTACTATGTAGCCAGAGCTGGCCTCAAACACTCAAATCTTATTTCCTCAGCCTCTTTAGTATTAAATTAACAAGTGTGTGCCACCGTGTTAGGCTTTGCTTGTAAGTACTAGTTGTTTTTTTTTTGTGTGTGTGTGGGGTAGGGTCTCACTCTGTAGCCCAGGCTGGCCCCAAACTCTTAATCTTCCTGCTGGAGTCCTGTGAGTGCTGGAATCCCAGGCTCATGCCATACATCCAGCTTGAAGGATTATGAGTTCAATTTCTCTATTAAGAGACCCTTTAATGTTTTGCTAGTCCCTTTTTTGTGGAAATATGCTACAGGAAATAAGGTGACTTTACCTCAGAATCCCAAACTAGGAAATTGCAGAGCCAGAGTTTGTTACGGAGTTGATATGGATATAAGTGTGTGTTCTTTCAATGTCACACTGCCCATTGCTGCAAAGGAGAGTTCTGAGAAATGAGGTGAATGAGCTAGTTGGAGGAGGCTTGTTTACCTTGGGGAAGTGTTTGAATCACATCTTTTCCTGAAGACAAGTTTGGATTGAGGTGTGCTACAGTTGGATCCCCAGAAAAATTATGTATTGAAATTTCCTGTGATGGAGGTTAGGAAGTGAAACCTTTGGGGCATGATTAAGTTATAAGGGCTCCACCCTCTTGAATAGTTTAGTGCCTTATGAAAAGTCTAGAAGCATCTAATGGGCCTTATTTGCTTTTCTGCCATGTGATATCACAGCATTCCCTCCCCAGCCGAGGATGAAGTAGATAGGCAGCATCTTGGAAGGGGAGGGATCCCCCTTCACCACACTAATCCTACCATGTCTCTGATTTTGAACTTCTGAGCTTCCAGAACTGCAACAAATTTCAATGGGCCCAAAAAGATGACCAACCTGTACTGCATAATGACATCCTATCTCCAAACAGAGATCTTCATATGGAGTCTAAGGGAGACCGTTTCTAGGTTTCTAGCTGTGCTTTGATTGGGGCTCTTCCATTGTCAGTTATAGCCCTGCAGAATTCAAGAAGCAAAGCAGGTTCCTAGTTGCTACTGTAGTGACTGCCCCTCCGTATATGTAAAGGGGCAGCCCACTACAGATCTGCCTTCCTAGCTTGAAGTGATCCCCAAAGGCCCTATCAATGAGAAGGAAGGCCTAACCCTCCCTTTGTCTATTAAAATTTAAAAACATTTACATACCACATATGGTGATGTACATCTTTAATCCCAGCACTGGGGAGGCAGAGGCAGGAGGATCTCTGAGTTCAAGACCAGCCTGGTATACTTAGGGAGTTCCAGGAAAGCTGGACTGCATAGAGAGACCCAGTCTCAAATATAACAAAAACATATTTCCATTTATTTATTTGGTGTGTGTGTGTGTGTGTGTGTGTGTGTGTGTGTGTGTGTGTGCCCATGCCATAGCATATGTGTGAAGGTCACAGGAGAACTTGCAGCACGTGGTTCTCTTTCCTCCATGTGCATTCTGGGGATCAGACTCAAGTCATCAGGGTGGGCAGCAAGTGCCTTTCTCTGTGACTGGATTTTCTCAGGCCATTGTCACTCTGCTTGGGGAGGGGGTTCCCCTCCACCTCGAAGCCTTGTACTTGCTGCTTCCTGGGTTTTGTCAGGGAGTACTGGGGTCAAACTCAGGGTGGTGGTACATGCTGCTAGGTAAGCCTCCTCTACTGAGCTACATCCCCCAACCTTGCTGCTTCCTTTGGGCCATTTCTAGTGCCTTCCAGAGTCCCAGTTGCTCACCTGAGGGCTCCAATGCTCCAAGGAGCTCCCCACTAAAGCTCTAAAGCCTCTCCTGTAAGGGTTATCCTCACTCAGAGGCCAGAAATAAGACAGTTCGAGGGGAACTTAGAGTGGATAAAAGATTCCTAATAACAGTTCTGTATCCCATTGTCATGTGACTGGTACTATTCAAAGCACTTTGCATACATTAACTCTCTGGGCTATCCCCTTTTCTACATCTACACTGAATCAAGGGTTCCTGTTGCCCCAACATCTCTCAAGGGAATGGGGTTTGAAAAGCTTTCCCTAGCTGGGCTGCGGTGGCACACACCTTTAATCCCAGCATTTGGGAGGCAGAGGCAGGGGAATCTCTGTGAGTTTGAGGCCAGCCTGGTCTACAGAATGAGTTCCAGGACAGCCAGGGTTAAACAGAGAAGCTCTGTCTCAAACAAGAAAAAGAAAAGAAATAAGAAGAAAGAATGAAAGAAAGAAAAGCTCTCCCTAAACTGGGCATAGTGGCCCCACGCCTTTAATCCCAGCCCTTGGTATGCAGAGGCAGGTGGATCTCTGTGAATTGGAGGCCAACCAGGGCTACAGAGTGAGACCCATTTGTGAAAAAAATAAAAAAGAAAAGATCTCTCTAATTATTATTAATTTTTTAAGTGTGATAATGGTATTTTTTTAAATCCTTATCTGTTTGAAGTATATTGGGTTATTTTTAGGCAAAATGATAGGACCCTGGAACTTACATTTAAAAGAGAGGGGTAAACAAAGATTGTTGATAATTTCTGGGGCTCCTTACAGAGTTCTATGATCCTCTTCTCTGGACTTCTGAGTGTGTTTGAAGACTTCTGTAACAGAGTCATTTTTAAAAATTATCTAATCTGCAAATTGCCCTGAGTCACGGCGGCTCACAGAACGGAAATAAGGTAATGAGGCTTAGTGGGAGAGTTCAGAATATGAAATAGAGAGATGAGGCGGAGAAAGAGCGGCAGTGCTGGCCAGGCCTCGTTCTACCCACTTTACCTCTACTGAGCTTCTTATTCCTTTCTGGACATTGTTATTCCCATCATCCCGTTACAGATGAGAAAACTGAAGCACAGAAGAGTTAAACAAATTCATGGGCTGAGACTATGGCTCAGTTGTTTCAGTGCTGGCCTAGTACCCAGGGCCCTGGGTTCGAGCTCCAGCCTTCCCATAAACCTAGGTGTGGTGATATGTGGCCTCAACACCTGGGGAGGTGCAAGTAGGAAGACCAGAGTTCAAGGTCATCCTCTGCTACATGAGACTCTATCTCAAAACAAAACAAATAATCCTTAAGGGGTTTTGACAGCTCTTAGGACTTTTCTTCCAAAAACACATTTTTTTCATAACTTTTTGATTTTTTTTTTGTTTGCATTTTAAAATCATTTTAAGCCAGGCAGTGGAGGCGCACGCCTTTGATCCCAGCATTCAGGAGGCAGAGGAAGGTGGGTCTTTGTGAGTTTGAGGCCAGCCTGGTCTACAGAGTGAGTTCCAGGACAGCCAAGGCTACACAGAGAAACCCTATCTTACAAAACCAAAAAAAAAAAAAATCATTTTAACATATTTATTTATTTAGGGGTGGCAAGTGTGTTTGTGGTGGGTTCATGGTGTAGGCCAGTCAGAGGACAACTTGCAGGAGTCAGTTCTTACCTTCCACCATGTTGAGTTCCAGGGACTCAGGTGACAAGCACCTCTCCCGACTAAGCATCTCATCCACCCTTTTTTGGTTTGTTTTTGGTTGTTTGTTTGTTTTGGTTGTTTTTTGTTTTTTGTTTTTTTTTTGAGACAAGATCTCATAAAACCCAGACTGTCCTTGAAAATTGTATAGCTGAAGATGACCTGAAATTTCTGAGCTTCCTGCCTCCACCTTCCAGGTGCTGGGATTACAGGCATGTACTACCACAGCTAGTTATATATGGTATTGAGGCTCGAACCCAGGTCTTTGTGTGCGCTAGGCAAGCACTTGACTGACTGAGCTACATCCCCAGCCCTTGCTTCTTTTTGTGCAGTGATCTAATCTGAGGAGCAGACCATGTGAGGGAATGACTATACAACTGAGTTCTCTAGACTCTCCACTAGTTAGCTACAAAGAGCAGATGAAGCCAGGCGCAGCATCACATGCCTGCAATCACAGCATGCAGGAAAGTGAGGCGGGAGGACCAAGAGTTCCAGGCCAGGCTGAACTCCAAAAAGAATGCCAGGCTAGCCTGAGCTCCATAATGAGACTTGTCTCCTCAGATATGGGAGCCTGGGATTGTACATGGGGGTTGAGCATTTACCTAGTGCCTGAAGTGAGCTGTATCAGAATTCTAGCCATGTTGATGTGTTTGTACAATGTCAGAGTTATTTAATGACAAGTTATAGAAATTGTGCTGGCTTTAATTCAGCAAGTATTCCTGATTTTACTTGTTATTCATGGCTGTTAGCAATCACAGCTTCTTTCATTCCAGTCTCTTTATTATGGATAGAATTTTTTTGACATGCTGTGTAGCTCTAGCTAGCCTGGTACTCACTTTGTAATCAGGCTGGCCCTGAACTCATGGTATTCCTCTTGAGATTTTGGGCACGAGCCACCATGCAAAGCATGGCAGGAAGTTTGGAGTATCAATCTAAAATGTGCTGTGTGTCACAGGTAAGGGAAAAAAAAACCAGGGTACCATGGCAAAGGTCCTTTACTGTGACAATTGTCCTAGATGAGGATTGTGTTGATTGACCAGGTGACAGGTGTACCTGCCATGTCTCATTCTTTTTTTTGTCCCCCCGGAGCTGAGGACCAAACCCAGGGCTTTGCGCTTGCTAGGCAAGCGCTCTACCACTGAGCTAAATCCCCAACCCCACCATGTCTCATTCTTACAGTACTTTCTTTATAGTCCCAGATAATGGGGTTATATCTTGTGTGATTGGTACACTCCCATGTCTGGTATATTTTACAGGGTTTGCTATATTAACAGGTGTGATTATTTATTGGTACAAATAAATTATTTATCAGTTTGTGTTCCTGTTGTGCCAGCAAATGGAGGTTTATTTGTCTAAACAAGATGTAGAGTCATTCTGCCTTGGCACTCATTCTTAAAATGGAGTAACTGAAGGCTAGGCACAGCCTGGAAGCTACAGTTAGTTCTGTACACTATAGAGGAACCTAGAGCAGGTCCAACCTGTTTTCCTTGCCTAGCATGTGTGAGGCCCTGGGTTCAATCCCCAGCACTGCAAGAGAATAATGGGGTTTTTTTTTGTTGTTGTTTTTTTGTTTTTTTGGGGTTTTTTTGTTTGTTTTTTTGTTTTGTTTTGTTTTGTTTGTTTTGATGTATTTATTTATTTATTATGTATACAGTGTTCTGCCTGCACACCAGAAGAGGGCACCAGATCTCATTATAGATGGTTGTGAGCCACCATGTGGGTGCTGGGAATTGAACTCAGGACCTCTGGAAGAACAGCCAGTGCTCTTAACCTCTGAGCCATCTCTCCAGCTCCCCGAGAATAATGTTTTTAAAGAATTTTTCCTCTCTGCTTCCTGTCCACTACAAGATGAAAACCTCTTCTGCCACACACTGCCACCATCATGATGTTCTGCCCAAGCAAGCATGGACTGTGCAACCTCTAAGGCCATAATCGAGAATGAGTCATCTCATCCTTTAAGAAGAGGGAGGAGGAGGAGGTGGTGGTGACAGACAACAAAGACAAGGATTCATTCATTCATCCCTTTACAGATTCATTTGTTCAACAATTTCGTGGTGAGCCTTTAGCAAGCAGCAAGCAAGGACCTTAGGTGCTGGGATAAAGTGTTAGGCAAGGCAGGTTATTGCTTTCAGAGATTTAGCTCAGTGGTAGAGCGCTTGCCTAGCAAGCGCAAGGCCCTGGGTTCGGTCCTCAGCTCCAGAAAAAAAAAAAAAAAGAATGAGACATGGCAGGTACACCTGTCACCTGGTCAATCAACACAAACCTCATCTAGGACAATATGTCACAGTAAAGAACAATAACCACACAAACATGTGAGAACTGACAGACTCCATGAAGGCTCCGAAGCATAACTAGACTCCAGCCTGGGTTCCGAGACTGTCAGAATTCTTCCAGCATAGTTCATGGCTCCCTGCATATGAAGAAGCAGAAGACAAAGTAGGTGTCGGCAAAATACTACTCTTGGGGACTAAGACCAAAGGAGGGTTTTGTTTTGTTTTGAGACAGGGTCTCATTATGTAGCCGTGGATGTAGCCTGGAATTCCCTAAGAAGACTGGGCTGGCCTGGAACTCACAGAAATCTGCCTGTCTCTGGGGTGCTTGGGATTAAAGGCGTGCACCACCAAGGGCAGGCAGCACAAGAGAAAGTTTCTGGAGCCAGCTCGAAAGAATGAAATTGAGCCTTCACGGCCAAGGAATGGAATGAGTTTGGAAGGACAAAAAAAAGAAAATGATGGGGGACCAGAGAGATGTCTTAGTTGGTTACAAGCCCTTGCTGCTCTTGCCAAAGACCCAAAGTTGAGGGTACCCAGCACCCACTTTGGGCTGCTCACAACTTCTTGTAACTCCAGCTTCAGGAGATCTAATCACCCTCTTCTGGCCTCTATGGGTACCTGCACTGATGTTCACCTACCAACACAGATACATAGACCTAACCCAGAAATCAAATCAGACCATTTTTTAAAACAATTATTTTGCTGGGTGGTGGTGGCGCACGCCTTTTAATTCCAGCACTCAGGAGGCAGAGGCAGGTGGATCTCTTGTGAGGTTGAGGCCAGCCTGGTCTACAAAGCGAGTTCCAGGACAGCCAGAGCTACACAGAGAAACCCTGTCTTGAAAAACTAAAAAACAAGAAAAATTATTTTAAAAATTAGAAGAGTTTAAATTATGCTTCCACATAATCAGTTAGCCGTCACTATTTCCAGCTAGTGTTCTTATACAGTAGGTGGGGTTCTAAAAGAATGCAAAGGACGGACTGATGTTTTTGTTGTTTGTTTTAAGACAAGGTTTCACCATGTAGCCCTAACTGGCCTGGAACTCACTGTGTAGACCAGGTTGGCCTACAAACTCACAAAGATCTGCCTGTCTCTGCCAGCAAGTGCTAGGATTAAAGGTCCGCCCCACAAGAGGGTTTTTCAGGAGGGTGAAGAAAAGGTTCAGTCGGGCAGCGGTGGCGCACGCCTTTAATCCCAGCACTTGAGAGGCAGAGCCAGGTGGATCTCTGCGAGTTTGAGGCCAGCTTGGTCTACAGAACGAGATCCAGGACAGACACCAAAACTACACAGAGAAACCCTGTCTCGAAAATACAAAAAAAAAAAAAGAAAGAAAGAAAGAAAGAAAGAAAGAAAGAAAGAAAGAAAGAAAAAAGAAAAGGCTCAAGTGAGGACCCCAGCTGCAAGTCATTTCCAACTCTGCCAGCAGGGGAAGGCATAAACTGAATTTCCTGAGAATGGGAGTGGGCTTGGCCCCTTGGGTTGGATAAATTCTTTTTTTTAAATATATTTTTATTTTATTTTTATGTGCATTTGTGCTTTTGCCATGGGTGTCGGGGTGCCCTGAAACTGGAGTTACAGACAGGTGTGAGCTGCCATGTGGGTGCTGGGGATTGAACTCGGGTCCTCTGGAAGAAGAGTCAGCGCTCTTAACCCCTAAGCCATCTCTCCAGCCCCCGGATAAATTCTTATTCCAAACTCAAGTTAGCTCAGCAGCCAGAATGATAGGAATGAGGGTAAAGGAGGAAACTACGAGGATTTCCTGCGGGGTCTTTGCAATGTCTTTGCTGTGCTGGCTAATCTTGGTTGTCAATTTGACTACATCTGAAATCAACAAAAATCCAAGCAGCTGGGCATGCCTGTGAGGGGCTTTCTTGGTTAGGTCGTTTGAAGTGGGAAGATCAACCTAAATCTGGGTCATATCTTCTGCTGGCAACCCACATCAAAGGACCTGGAAGAAGGGACTTCTGCTACTTTTAGCCTGCTTTCCCTCTTCAAGACTGACTTTATGTATTTTAGGTATATGAGTGCTCCGTTTGCATGTTTGCCCGAATGCCAGAAGAAGGCATTGGATCCCATTATAGACGGTTGTGAGCCACCATGTGGGTGCTGGGAATTGGACTCAGGACCTCTGGAAGAGCAGCCTATGCTCTGAACTGATGAGCCATCTCTGCAGCCCCAGTTCTGTTCCTTTAGAGAACTCTAATACAAGTGCCTCCTCAATCTGCCTTCCAGGGCTGGACGTGAAACCGCTGCTGAAGGCTAAGGAACCCTTCATAGGAAAGTGTCCCTATCCAGGGCATGGTGTCCTCCACTCTGGGCTACTCACCCACTCCCAAGACCTCAGAACTCTGTCGGTAGGCTCATCCTCTCCTGAATTTCAGACCTCGTTGACAAGTTGGCTATAAGATAATGTCATCTCAGAAACTCAAATCCAACATGACACTGAATCCATATCCCATCCTCCACTAGATAGCTATCCTCGCTCAGTATTCCTCATCTCCATGAACAGCACTACGGTATCTCAGTTGTCCATAGCAGACACAGGAGCAGGGCTGTGGGTGTGGCTCCGTGTTTGGTAGGGATTTACCTAACGTGCAAAAGGTCCTGGGTTCCATTCACAACACAGGGAAGGAAAGAGGAGAAAGGGGAAAGGAACTGAGAGGCATCCTTGAGACTTTCCTGTCCTTTCTCCACTCACATTTAACAAATCTGGAAGGTTTTTGGGCTGCACCTCTAAAACACATTCCCAGTCCAACCAATTCTCCCCATCTCCACTGCCACCATACTGGTCTAAGCCACCATCATCACTTCCCTGGACCACTGCAGTCATCTTGGCTGGCCCGAAGCCCTCAGTCCTCCTGACTCTACCTCCCAAGTGCTGGGATTATAGGATGTGCTACAAGGTACCCAGTCTAAGTGGTCTTAGATTTTTTTTTCAGTTCTGGGGATCCAACTATGGGCTTTCTGCCTGCTAAGCAAGTACTCTACTACTAAGATGGGTTTTGGAGACAGGATCTCACTATGTGGCTCACATATGTGTGTGGGGGTGTTTGTTACTGGAGGGGAAGCCCAGGGTATTACACATGCTAGCAATTGCTCCACCAGTGAGCTGCATCCCAAGCCTCCACTGCAGTGGAGCACTGATTTGTGTTGCAGTTTCTATTTGTACCTTTTCTCCACTGTCTGATCTCCAAGAAACTAGAGTGATCAAATCTTGCCCTTGTCTCAGCTTTCCCAGCCTTCAAGATCAAGTCCTGCCTTCTCATTATGACTTACAAGTGCTTCCAACAAGCTCTCCTACCTCATGTCACACTCCTTCCCACCCCTTACACATGTATGCCCACACTCCGCTCGGCTGAGTGTCTGCAGCTGCTCAGCTTTCCTCTGGGCCTTCTCACACTGTTCCTATTCCTGGACTCTTCTTGTCTCCTTAGCATCTCCTAGTCACTCAGTTCTCCCTTCCAAGAACTCCCTTCCCTCTTCCTTCCCAAGAGTCCTCCCCTGGAACCCCCACATCCTGCTTTTATTACATGGATAGATTCCATGGAATATAGCTGCCTGGTAACTTATATCCACCCTTCCCCCATGGTCAAGAGAGCTCTGTGAAGGCTTAGCTCTTCTTTTCAAAGTGTTGGCCTAGCACAGAACTATGTGTATAGTAGCATATCAGCAAATGTGTTAGATGAAATGAAAAAAATGGATGATTTTTCAATATCTTACTCCAGAAAGGAAGCAGGGGGCACCATGTTAGGGTCAGAATAAAACCTTGGGTGGGTTTGATAAGTTCAAAGCCATAATGGAGACAGGAATGGGGCAGGGCAGCACCTGCCTATTCTGGCCATTCCTCTTGCCAGTACTACCCCATCTCCCTCTTAGGCCTGCCTCAAGGTGGCGCTGGAGGTAGTAGAGAAGAGTGAGTTACACCCAGGACCAGGACATTCTTCTGTTTCCTTCCTAGATCTTATACTTGGCTGCAAGATGGGTAACTCCAGCCATTGCCTGGTGTTAGTGGACTCCAAGTACCCAGAATCCCGGCTTCCTAGTCCACAGACATTCATGGGAATGTCATAAGCTTTTTCTTGGTTTCTCTCCAGTGGAGAACCCTCCCTCCACATAGGCACCTAATCTTGATGTTTGTTTTTCTTCCTGCTTCCTCACTGGCACTGAGAGAGCAGCTTAGAGTAAAACTCTAAGCTCTCAGAGACAACTGGGGGAGGGAAATGGGATGAGGGGTAAGCTTTTCTAGAGCCTTTGAAGGCTTTGGCACCCTGCCTAGATCTGAGTCTGGGACTGTATGTCCTAGAGAACTGGCTTGTTAGCCATCTGCTCTGAGCTTAAAGAGCCTGGGGCCCTTGGGATGCTGTGTTCAAATTCATCAAGGCAGGGTGAGAACAACAAAGCCAGGACCGTGGCCAGTCTAGGTCTCTGCAGGTATGGAGCAAAGGCACACAACTGGCACCAGGGCATATTTATAGTATGGCAGGGCCCAGAGCAGAGAGCTCCCAGAACCATACCTCTCAGCATCCCTTTCAAGAAGCGACGTGGTATGAACAGCTGTTTGATGCAAGGCCCTTTCCCGGAATCAGTGTGTCCTTTACCAGATGAAGGAAGCTGGAAGCAGTTTTTGAGAGGAACTACGCCCCTATTCCCATCTACCTGCTTTTTTTATAATAAGCAAAAGTCTGGGATGTAAGAATTCTGACCTTAATTATGTCACCTTCCGCGACAGCGTCCCAGCCTAAAAAGCCGGTGGGCCCTCTGTGGGCCCCCCTTCTCTTTCCACTCTCTCCTTCCGTCTGTCCTCTCTCTCTCTCCCTCTCTCTCCCCCCTCCCAATAAAGCTCTAAAAAGGTAAAAAAAAAAAAAAAGAAAGAAAGAAAAGAAAGAAAAGAAATAGAACTAGAGGGGAAAAAAAAGAAAATAATGATCATACCTTTCAATGAACAGACAGCCTGAGGAGATAGATTTGGAACCCATGAAAGTAGAGAGCTTCTGGAGCTGATGTTTAGTTTGCCAGGAATTTTCTTTTCTTTTCTTCTAAGATTTATTTATTTATTTATTTATTTATTTATTTATTTATTTATTTATTATGTATACAGTGTTCTGCCTGCACATATGACTATAGGCCAGAAGAGGGCACCAGATCTCATTCTAGATGGCTGTGAGCCACCATGTGGGTGCTGGGAATTGAACTCAGGACCTCTGGAAGAACAGCCAGTGCTCTTAACCTCTGAGCCATCTCTCCAGCCCCTTGCCAGGAATTTTTAACCTCAGATTCATAGTAGATGTGCTAGAGATCTTTTCTTTTTTAGACAGGAACTCCGTGTGTAGCTGTGGCTGGCCTGAAACTTGATATGTAGACCAGGGTAGTCTCAAACTCACAGAGATCTTCTTCCAGTGCTGAGACAAAGCATGTGCCACCATACCCAGCTTCTTTCACTGGAGATCTTTTTTTAAAGATTTATTTTTAGTGTGTGTGTGTGTGTGTGTGTGTGTGTGTGT
>CABHPP010121121.1:0-48531 GCA_902168425.1 Peromyscus attwateri | reverse complement strand
CACCACCACCACCACCACCACCACCACCACCACCACCACCACACCACCACCACACCACCACCATTTTTAATTTAAAAGAAGACAGGAGGATGGTGGCATTTGGTAGCTGGGGTGACAGGAAGGATCAGATCAGCTTAGTGGTCAGCAATGAGGTCAGAGTGGCTGAAACCAAGTCTTTCTTACAGTGGGGGGGGGCAGGTAGAGGAGATAGGGTGCTGGAGGTCTCAGCCTGAAGCAACACAAGTGTCACCTGCACCTCTGGCCCAACCCTGAGCTCTGAGCTGGGGACGTGTTCACTGCTCTAGAGGTGGTGGGTGCTGGTAGGACCTGGGAGAATGGAGTCGATAAACGAGGCAGACTAAAGTCTCATACAATAGGCAACTTAATCAGAGCAGCAGACAGTTTATACTCTGAGGATTAAAAAGAATGGCATGAGTAAGGTGTGCCGTCACAAAGGCGAGGCACACACAGCAAAAACATGGTTTTCCATAAAGGCATACAAACAAGTGACAATAGCCAATTATAGTGAATAATCTAACTCACGCCTATCTGCTATATGGGGGGTGGGAGGGGGGCATGAAAACACATTCCAAAAACAATACTGAGTTTTGAAGAAACTGAAGTCACAAGACTTTTTTGTTTTGTGTTCTTGGAGTTTCTCGTAAGCACTCAGAATTCTACTCACACAGCTCCATTTCTGGACTGTGTTCAGACAGGGACACACAGAGGCATTGGGAACTTCTGTGACTCCTGGAGCATACTGCCTTGATGAGTGACTCTTGGAGGTGGGGTAGGTGTGGCTGACTGCTCAGGTGCTCTGGGGCCTTGAGCTAGCCTGGGCTACCAGAGAAAGTTTCTGGGAGATATAGGGTCTCATCTGGATCTGAAAATGAAGACTGGAGACAGCCAGGTGGGAGGGAGCAGGGAACAGTGTGGGAACAGCAGGGAACAGCAGAGCTCTGAGGAGCATGAGGAGACATGAGGGGCCAGGGTGGGGTCCAGAGTGAAGGGGACCAGCTTTGGGCCAGAAGAATGGTTTGTTTCGTCTTCCTCAGGATGGGAGCTGGAGGTGAGGAGAAAGAAGAGGATGGAGGGTGTGTGGGGGGCGGTGATGAGGGAAGGAGAGGGAATGGGAATATCTCTGCTTTTGTTCCCACATTCCCTGAACTCCTCACTCACTCTGTCTCAGTCACACACTGCTCTTCTTGGCCAACAGTGTTGCTCTTAATCATGCCTCAGGACCTTTATACATGCTATTCCTGTGGCTTAGATTACCTTCTCCTGTGGTCTTGGGGGCTTGCTTGTTATGTGTCCCCCCTCCAACCCCTCCCAACCCCCCAACCCCCCCCCACCCCCCCCCCCCCCCCCCCCCCCAACCCCCCCCCCCCCCGTCTGTGGTGCTGCACACCGCTCTCCCTGATGGCCCTCCTCCCCACCTTCCATTGCTGCTTCCTTTTATTCCGATTTGCATATCCCCTGAGGATCTGCCACTTCCTGACATGCACAATCCGTGTGCCATTAGAATGTGACCTGCACAGAATCATTTGGTTTTGTGGCACCCTGAGTAGCAGCAGATGTGCAGCGGCAGTGGGGGTGGGGGTGGGGGTATAGGGGTGGGGGGGTGTAGGGGTGGGGGGGTGGGAAAGTATGTTGCCTGAAGGAGTGTCTTACTTACTTTTCCATTGCTAAAACACCATGACCAAGGCAACTTGCAAAAGGAAGTTTAATTGGGGATTATGTTTCCAGAGGATTAGAGTTTATCATGGCAGAGTGATGACATGGCGGCCAGTGACTGGAGCAGCAGCTGAGAGCTCATGTCTTGAGCAAGCAGGAGGCAGAGAGCACACTGGGAATGTCAGGAGTCCTGTGAAACCTCAAGCCTGTCCCCAGTGTCACACTTCCTCCAACAGGACCACACCTCCTAATCCCTCCCAAACTGTTCCAGCAACTGAGGACCAAATATTCAAACATATGAGCCTGTGGGGCAGTCTTATTCAAACTAACACATTCTATTCCCTGGCCCCTCTAGGCTCCTGGTGACATCATAATGCAAAATACATTTAGTCCAACTTCAAAAGTCCCCTTAGTCTTTCAATCTCAACACTTTTTAAAAGTCCAAAGTCCTGCTGAGACTCAAGACAATTTCTTAGCTGTAACCTCTATAAAACGAAAAGGAGAAGAATATACATCACCATCCCACAATGGAGGAATGAGGGACATAGTGAGGAAATACTGGACCAAAGCAAGATTGAAAACCAGCAGGGCAAATGCCGAATCCTGTAGCTCCCTGTCTGATGTCATAGGCTTGGATGGTTCCACCCTTCCAGTTTTGCTGATTGCAACATACTTTTCTCTTTTGGGCTGGTTCCACTCTCAGTCTGCAATTCTCCCTGGCAGACGCCCCCTGGCTCTGGCATCTCTAGCATCCTGGGGTCTCCAGTGTAATCCTGGGTTCACTTTCACAGCTTTATGCAATGGCCTTCTAGGGCCTCCATGCAGGGACTCTCCTGCCACATGCAAAGCCAATTAAAGTGGCTTTCTTTAATTGCAGAGGAGGAGTCCACAACCCTTTCCCTTGTATATCCTACATGACTCTGAAGCTATAAACATGTGGACAACACTGCCAAGTTCAATTGCATGCCTGGGATGAGCTTGGCCCCTTTCAATCACATTTGCAGCAGCTTTCCTTTGTTGTTGCTTTTTAAGAGCAGAACATTTCTTAGACCTTTTGCTCTTCACAAGCTGGAAGCTTAGCTGGATGGAGTGTAGACCTGAAGCCACCCTCTCTTTATTCCAGTGAAGATCAGGCCTTTCTTTAAACTTTGTTTGTTTTGTTGTTGTTTTTCAAGACAATGTTTCTTTGTGTAGCCCTGGCTGTCCTGGAACTAGCTCTGTAGACCAGGCTGGCCTTGAACTCATAGAGATCGACCTGCCTCTGCCTCCCAAGTTCTGGGATTAAAGGTGTGTTCCACCACTGCCCTGCTCTTTAACTTACCTCTTTTAGCACAAGCTTTGGTTCCAATATTAATTTTCTGATGCCCTCTTTCTCTTCAAACTGTATGTTTTGTTTTCCTTTTTGTCCCACTTTGTCTTTTTGATTGTAGACCTGCCCAAGACTGATTACTAATAACCACACTGCAGAGTCAAAATTAGTCTGTCTTGAAATCTCAAATAAAGAAATTAGCCCATTACTTTTCAGTTTAGCCTCAGGCAAGTTCTCAGGACAAAGGCAGAAAGCAGCCACATTCTTTGACAAAATATCACAAGAATCATCTCTAGTCCAGTTGCTAATATTGTTTCCCTCTGAAACCTCTTAAGTTCCATAGTTCACGTTGCTCTCAGCATGACTGTCTTCCACGCTCCTGCTAGGATGGTCTGTTAGGCCCCGCTTAAAGCAGTTGACTGCCTTTCTAGTCCAAAGTCCCAAGCCTATAGGGGCCATTCTTAGTCAAACCACCACAAGAGGTAGTCAGTAGTGTAGACAGGAAGTGACATGGGTAGCTACTGGTGACCCTACCTTTCCCACATCTAGAAAAAGTCCCCACTGGCACATAGATCAAGCAGGCCTGCAGCTTCTTCCAAGCTCTGAGTCTCTAGGCCTGAGTCCTCATCTTGGTAGAGCTCCTGGGACCCTTCATCCTTATCCTCTGGTGTGGGTAGGCCTTTGGGGGGGGGGGGGCTGTGGTTTTCTGGAGGTGGGCATGGTGCAGGGGTGGAGTTGTGGGGCCCAGGCTGGACCCCGAGGAGTGTCTGTGTGCTCAGTCCCCAACACTGTGGCCTCCTCCTAGGATTGCTTCAGTAGACAATCGGCCTTGGGAAGACAGGTGGAACTAGGGAAGACGCTGACGGTGACAATCATGACGGCTGATGCTAGCAGGTGCCGTTCACTGAATACTCCTTAGGAAATGCTGGGCTCTGCACTCGTGGCTGTTGATGCATTCTCTCACTAATGCTCTCCCAGGTGTGACTGCTTGCTTTTGAGGCTTGAACCGAGGTCCTTTTGCATGCTAGGCAAGTGCTCGAGCACTGAGTTACACCCTGCCAATGTGCCTGAGCATTTGAGAGCTGGAGGTTACCTTTCATCCTTCTCAGATGAGGCAACTGGGGCTGGGGGACAGGGGGGCTTTTTATAGAAGGCACTAAATCAGTGTGGTTGATGTATGTGGAGGACAGTGTCTGCCTTCAGATCTCCAGGAGAATTAGGTCAGCATTTAACTGACTGTAAGATACCAGTGAGGGTTCAAGTCAATGTCAAAGGACCCTTCCAGCTCCAAATAAGGACAAGATTGCCTAAGATGCTGAAAGGACTTAGGCAGAAAAACATGCATGTGGTGGAAATAAAAGTTGTAGGTAGGTGTGTGTGTGTGTGTGTGTGTGTGTGTGTGTGTGTGTGCGCGCGCGTGTGTGTGCATGCATGCATGCGTGTGTGTACACATGCACTTGTGTTCTGACCTTCTATAGCTAGTCACACCTTTCATCCCCATTCTTGACTCCTAGCTCAACCACAGGCTGATGGGAGAAATTCTGCCACCAAAACCTTAGTTCTCAAATGCTTTGTCATCCTGAAGGGTGTGGCAGTATGACATTGATGTAAGGATAAATTTTTCTTTAAATTTATTTATTTTTATTTTATGTGTACGAGTGTTTGCCTGCACATGTGTGCACCATGTGAGTGCCTGGTGCCTGAAGAGGTCAGAAGAGCACATCAGATCCCCAGAAACTGGCTCATTTGCATCTTTGTTTTTGAGACAAAGTCTTGGTGTGTAACTCAGTGTGGACTTGAACTTGAACTCATTATCCTCCTGCCTCAGCTGCCTGAATGCTGACTTATTCCAGGTGGGTATCCCCACATCCAGGCTTTGGTTTGCACCTTGAATGTTCCCCAAAGGTCTGGATGTTGAGGGCTTGGTCTCTAGCTTGGTGCTGTTGGGATGTGGGAGTTGGGGGCTAGGGGTGGTCCTCAGATTCTTGGGAGTATATTCTTGAGAGAGACTATGGGACACTGGCCACTTCTTTTTCCCATAAGGCTCTGCCCACTGAACCAAAACCACAGGGCCAACTGGCCATGAGTTGAAACCTCTACACTGTGAGCCAAAACCACACTTTTCTTTTTTATGAATGAATTAACTTGGGTGTTTTGTTACAGCAACATAAAGCTGACACACAGGTCTCAGTATGGTGCCTTCATGCACAGGAGGGACAGGGATCTCCAGGTCAAGGCCATGACAGAAGGGGAAGCATCAGTGTGCAGAGGATTCCAGGCAGACAGTCCTGGGGGGCCCAGTTTCGGGGGGGGCAGTCTGACTTATTTATGTCCCAGAAGCCCATCAAGGTGGGTCAGAGGGAGCCACCTAACTAACACACAACACGTAGATCAGGCCACTCTCCAAAGCCTCTCAGCCTGCTGCAGGATTGGGCAGGCAAGGATCCTGACATCCATCAGCCCCTGCCTTTTGGTTGCTGTGTGAGTAGGTGGCTCCAACCTTCTCTAGCTCATTAGGTGTGAAGACCCAGGAGTCTCCAAGCCACGGAAGTTTTCTAGGCTGGGCCTTGGGCCAGGATCTGCATCACCTGGCAAGAAGTAAGGGCATGAAGAGTGGGCTGAGAACAAGACTGGACTCCTGGGTAAGTGGAAAGGTGCCCACTCCTCAGAGGTGCTCTAGGCCTCTAGAGTTCAGGGGGAGCTGGGCTTAGCAGTCCAATAAGATGAGAGGTTGCCCATCAGACACTGGCTGGAAAGCCAGGGAAGTGGCCAGTCTGAGTCTTCAGGGAGAGAAGATTGACAGGAAAAGGTTTGTCTGAATCTAAACCTGAGGGCAGGAAGCAGGATAAGGTCAGGATGTAGTGGGTGGGTCTGGTCCTGAGAGCCTGAGCTCTCAGCCTAGTTCCTCCTCCCCTACCCAGTTGAAAACCCGGGGGCGAAGAGCGGGAATTAGCACCCTGTGGTCACAGGCCAGAGGATCACCTTAGGATGCAAGCCAGACACCCTTTCAGGAAGGACCCACAGCAGCCATGGGTCCAGTCCAGTGTTGCCACTTGACCAGATGTGACATTGTGGTGAGTGACCTCACCTCCCTGGGGCTCAGTCTTCTTCTGTAAAATGAGTTTTAATGGCCAGAAGGATGTAAGGTTGGCTTGTTGGTTTGTTTTGATTTTTTGAGACAGGGTCTTTCTATGTAGCCCTAGCTGGCATGAGAACTGCCATGTAGACCAAGCTGGACTCAAACTCAGAGATTCACCTGCTCCTGCCTCCCAAGTGCTGGGATTCAAAGCATGAGTTATCACAGCTGGCATGGACCCCTCAGCAGCCACAGGCCTGTCATCACCATTGTCCACGTAGCCAACTGTTCTCCCATCAGAAAAACACTCTTGTAAGAACTACCTCTCATCGTGTGGGGACAAGGAAAGGGTTAACCTCACAGGGTTGCTAGGAAGGTTAACTGAGCTACTGCGGAAGGAGTGTGGAGCAGAGCCTAACACACAGCGATCATGGGTGGACGTCACTGTCACTGTCCGTCGCTGTTGTAGTGTTCATCCTGGAAATGATGAGCAGGGGAGCACAGAGCCGGGTAAGGGATGCAGCCAGCGGGAGGGGACGCTCACACAGTGGATGCTCCCTCCTCCACCCTGGCGGTCCAGACCTCATCTGCAGGCACTGTTGGCTCCTCTGGAGCTGGCACCAGCCCCAGCCAAGCTGAAGAGCCAGCGGCAGGGCCACACGTGGGGCTGCACGTGCTGCTGGGAGGGCCTGCTCACATGTCCACCCATGAGGGGCCTCCTGCCTTGCAGTGGAGCTGGCCAGTCCTTGCAGGGTGTGGCCCTTCCTCCCCCTTGGTAGGCAGGGCCTCCTGGCCAATGCCTGTCTGCAGTCACCCTGTTCTTTCCCACTCCCCCAGACTCTTTTAAACCGAGTCCAGATGCTCGTCTGGTCAAGTGCAGTCCCCACAGTGTCCCTTCCATCCTACAGCAGCAGCCTCCTCCCTCCCACCCTGGTCCTGCCTCACAGCTGACACCTGTTCCAGATGCCAGGGTGACCGAGCTGAAGGTAGAAAACCAGGAGAATGGATTCTGTTTGTCTAAGGAATGGCTCTGTATGGGTGGGTACATGATGCAGTGGAGAGAGGTAGGGCTCCAGGTTGGCAAGGTTAGTGTGAGGACTCTCTGGGAGAAGCAGGGACATTAGGCACAGTGAGGGGGCTGTCAAGATGGCTCAGTGGGTAAAGGTCTAGATCTGAGTTTGCCCCCCGGAACTCGTGTGACGGTAGAAGGAGAGAGCCAGCTCTCTCAGGCTGCCCACCATGTGCATGCTGAGGCACACATGCCCCTTCCACACAGTAATAACAGTAGAAACTTTTAAAAAGATGGTGATGGTGAAGAGACAGAAATGTCACAAAACCAACAAATGCTGCGACAGCCCCGTGCCCCAGACTCGGCACCCAGCAGCCTCCCCGACCCCTGCGCTTTGCTGGTCGCCTTTAAAGGAAGGTGGTTTCTCTTGTTTATTCAGGCTCCCTCTGCCATGCTGGCACATGCAGCTTTGCTGAAAGCTGTGGACATGTTCCCACTTGGGCCCAGAGTCAGTTCATTTGTACTTAAGAATGTCTTTATTTGTTATTATTTTGTAATTCTTATTTATCTGGGGGGTTTTCCTTTTGAACAGGGTCTCTCTGTGTAGGCCAAGCTGGCTTTAAACAATACCACCACAGTGATCCTCCTGCTTCAGCTCCACAGTGTGTGGATTACCATAACTGGCTGCAATTAATTAATTAATTGATTGATTAATTAATTAATCAATCAATTAATTAATTAAATTATTAGTTTTTGAGATAGAGTCTCACTCTCTAGCTTAGGCTGGCCTAGAACTCATGGCAACCCTCAGGTCTCAGTCTCGCAAGTGCTGAGGCTATCGATGTGAGCTTCCATACACAGCTTCTAAAAAGTGTGTGGGGGTAGGTGGGTGGGCGATGTATGTGAGTGTGTGTGTGTATATATATGTGGTGTGTGTATATGTGAGTGTGTATGTGTATGGTGTATGTGAGTGTGTGAGTGTGTGTGTATGTGTATATGTGTGTGTATGTGTGGTGTATGTGGTGAATGTGTGTATGTATGGTGTGTATATGTGAGTGTGTGTGTATGATGTATATGAGTGTGTATGTATGTGGTGTGTGTATGTAGTGTATGTGAGTATGTGTGTGGTGTATGTGAGTGTATATGATGTATGTGTGTGTATGTGTGTGTGGTGTATGTGAGTGTATAATGTATGTGTGTGTATGTATATGTGAGTATGTATTGTGTGTGTGTGTGTGTGTGATGTATGTGTATCAGGCTTTTTCTTATGGGCCACCAACTAGCTTCCAAATCATGACATGGAGACTTATGGATAGTTTTGAATGCTCGGCCTTAGCTTAGCTCTTATTTTAATCTGTTTCTCTTTATCTATATTTTGCCTTGGGGCTTTTTACTTTTCTTTTTTCTGTATATTTTACTTTCCTGCTGTCTCCATGTCTGGCAGGCAGCTGCCTGGCTTCTGGCTTTGGGCATGTCTCTCTTTTTCTCTCTCGTTCTCTCCTCCTCCTTTTTTTTTCCTTTGCCTAGATTTCTTCTCTTACTTATTCTCTCTGCCTGCCAGCCCTGCCTATCCCTCTTTTGCCTACCTATTGGCTGCTCAGATTTTTATTAGACCAATCAGGTGCCTTGGGCAGGCAAGGTGAAACCAGCAACACATCTTTACATAATTAAACAAATACAGCATAAACAAATGTAAGGCATCTTTACATCATTAACAAAGGCAGCAGAAACAAATGTAACACACTTTTACACAAAGTAATATTCTTCAGCATAAACAAATGTAACACATCTTTTCATTGTTAACAAAGGCAGCAGAAACAAATGTAACACACTTTTACACAGTTAAAGTAATATTCTTCAGCATAAACAAATGTAACATATCTTTACATAAATATTCCACAACACGTGTGTATGTGAGGTGTGTGTGTGTGGTGTATGTGAGTGTGTGTGGTGTATGTGTGTGTGGAGTATGTGTATGTGTATGTATGTGTGTGTGTGTAGGTGTAGTGTATGTGACTGTGGAGATAAGAGGTGGGCATCTGGCTCTATTATTCTCTGCCTCACTCCCTCAAGACAGAATCTTTCATGGAGCCCAGAACTAGGTTGACAGCCAATAAACCCAGCAATCCTCCTGCCTCCTACCACAGCACAGTGCTGGTGTTACAAATATACAGAACGTCACTTAACCTTTTACACAGGTACTGGGGATTGCACACCACCCCCCATACCTCAGCAAGTACTTAAGCTGTCTCCCCAACTCCTACAGCAGCTTTATTTTTATTTTATTTTTTCTGAAACAGGATCTTTGTAGCCCTGGCTGTCCTAGAACTCTGTAGACCAGGCTGGCCTCAAACTCACAGAGATCCACTAGCCTCTGCCTCCCTAGTGGGGGATTAAAGACCTATGCCACTATGCCTGGTATCTTAGTTATGGTGTCTATTGCTGTGAAGAGACACCATGACTAAAGCAATTCTTTTGTTTTGTTTTTTGGGTTTTTTTGTTTTTTTGTTTTTTGTTTTTTCGAGACAGGGTTTCTCTGTGTAGCTTTGCGCCTTTCCTGGAACTCACTTGGTAGCCCAGGCTGGTCTCGAACTCACAGAGATCCGCCTGCCTCTGCCTCCCGAGTGCTGGGATTAAAGGCGTGCGCCACCACCGCCCGGCTTAAAGCAATTCTTATAAAGGAAAGCATTTAATTGGGGCTGGCTTACAGTTTCACAGGTTTACTCCATTATGGTCATGGTGAGACATGGCCGCCATGGGGTGCAGGCAGACGTGGTGCTGGAGAGGTAGCTGGGAGTTCAACACCTTGATCTGCAGGCAACAGGAAGTGAACTGAACACCACACTGGGTGTAGCTTGAGCATATATGAGACCTCAAAGCCTGCCCCCACAGTGACACACTTCCTCTAACAAGGCCATACCTCCTAAAAGTGCCACTCCCTATAGGCTAAGGATTCAAACACCTGAGTCTATGGGGGCCATACCTATTCAAACCACCACATCTGGTAGTAATAGTTTAAAATGAACATGCATGTGTTTACAGATTCCAGGGTGGTAATGGGATTCACAATCCCATAATGCTCACTGGCACATCCATCTCTGTCCATGTTGTTTTATTTTATTTTTACATTTATTTATTTAGTGTGAGGGGTAGGGGAGAATGTGGCTCAGTATGTGTATGAGGATAAGAAGATAACTTACTGGGGTCGTGGCTTCCAGGGGCGTCAAACTCAGGTCATTGGCCTAAAGTGTCTCTATCCACCATCCTGCCACCCCCACCTTGCTTTGACTGATTTATTCATTTTATTTTATGTGCATACCTGTTTGCCTTCATGTGTGTATGTGCATCATGTGAGTACCTGGTGCCCTAGGAGGTCAGAAGAAGGCATCCGGTACTCTGGGATTGGAGTTACAGATAGATGGTTGTAAGCCACTATGTGGGTGTTGGAAACTGAATCCAGGTCCTCTGCAAGAGCAACCAGTTCACTTCACTGCTGAGCCATCTCTCCAGCCCCGAAGAATTTGTTAGCATTTAGTGAATGTCCCTGTGTGGACACAGGTGCCTCCTCAGCCTTCTGCTGAATTGTTGGGTCTTCAGGTTGACTAGCTGCCTAGGGGACTTTCCCTTCCCCGAACTGCGTAGTTGCCAATCACACCACATCCGTGGTAGGGGCAGCTCCAGTCTTGGTTTTTGGCAGCCTTTCCTAGTGTCTGCTCATTGACCGGTGCTCACAGTTTATCTGCGTTGACAGTGGACTGAAGCTCCATTTCCTCTGTAAGTGGTAATGCTTCAGCACTAGCTTCCCCAGCCACCTGGATGATATTTTCTGGAGCTCATCCCATGGTGATATATGCTGCTGACATTCCCTCAGCCTCCATGTGGCCGAGACTGTGGCTCACATGGCCCTGAGGTTTCCAGATCTTCCTCCGTCTGGATGGCACGGTGGTGGCTGAAAGGCAAGAGAGAGCCTCACCTTCTCCCCCAACCCTGACTTTTTTGTTTGTTTATTTTTTGAGTCAGGGTCCCACTATGTAACCTTAGCTGTCTTGGAACTCACTATTTAGATCAGACTGGCCTAGAATTCATAGAGATGTGCCTGCCTCTGCCTCTCTGGGGGCTGGGATTAAAGGTGTACATCACCATGCCCAGCCCAGCTCAGCTTATATTTTGAGATGCATCTCTTACTGGCTAGACTGACTAGCCAGTGAGCCCCAGGGTCACCTGTCTCTGACTTCCTGATGCTGGGATTACAACTCAGGGAATTGGAGATTAAATTTAAGTTCTTGCTTTAAAAAAAAAAAGTGCTTTTTTTTTCTGCCTCATCTTATGCACAATTCAGAGAGCTGCTCCTTCACAGTGGCTAAGTAGTATTTTATGAGATGTTATAGCCCCAAAGCTTCCCTTTCAAATTTTAAGTATTTTTATTTTACGTATATGGGTGTTTGGCCTACATGTGTACCACATGTGTGCAGTGCCCACAGAGCCCAGAAGAGGGTGTTAGATCCTCAGGAGCTGGAGTTACAGCCAGTTGTGAGCTGCCATGTGGGTGCTAGGAATTGAACCTAGGTCCTTTGGAAGAATAACCAGTGCTCTTAAGCTCAGTGCGCTGGGCCATCTCTCCAGTTCCTCATCAGCTGTTCTTTATCTTCGGCTTCCAGCAACTTCTTTCTTAACAGGATGGTTGTTGGCATATACTCAGATGATTGTGGACGTGAGAGGCAAGTGGTGTTTCCTTTGGCATCTGTGGCTATCAGCAGAAGGCAGCCTTCACTCAGAGGTTTGACTTCCAGAGTCAGGAAGGTGCTGTTGTAATGACTTTGCCAGAGAGCCATGTGCAGCCTTCTGCAAGACATCATCTTCATTATTTGTGGAAATCTGTTTTTGCTCAGTCAAGACAGGCTCTTGCGGCAGGCAGTGGTGGCGCACACCTTTAATCCCCACACTCAGGAGGCAGAGGCAGGTGGATCTCTGTGAGTTCAAGGCCAGCCTGATCTACAGAGTGAGTTCCAAGACAGCCAGGGCTACACAGAGAAACCCTGTTTCAAAAAACAAACAAACAAACAAACAAACACAAACAAACAACCCCCCAAAAAACAAACAAACAAAAGACAGGTTCTTGCTACATTGTCTAGGCAGGCCTCAAACTCAAGTTCCTCCTGTCTCAGGCCCTCAGTGTTTGGACTATAGTGTATATGACCATGTTCTATCCATTTTTGGGGGAAGGTGGGGTGGGGACCAAGAGACTTGAATATAGGACCTTAGGAATACTAAGCAAGCCAGTTTTGCTGTGAGAGATGCCGGTTTCCTTTTGGAGCACACAATCTGAATGACTTCTATGGTTTTCCACAGCTCTGAACAAATGTTTAGAACAGCAAAACTATGCGCCCCGGCACACAGACAATGACCACATGCATGAACACATGCCATTCTCTTGGGCAACCATGACCTTCCAGATTTTTATAGAGCCACTCAGCTTGAAGGACATTGCTTTCTGATTCACCCTTCATCAACACACTGTCTCCCCCCCCCCCCCCCCCCAGCCACCCCCCCATTCCCCAGGTATGTTGCTACCTGGCAAGTCCTTGCAACACTGTAAGACAAAACCTTGAAATCTCCTCTGAATGGAAAGTGCCCCCACAGCCTTGGGCCCCAGAGACTTGCACTTGCTGGACCAGTGCCCCCCAGTGCAGCCAATGCCACCTTTAAATGACAAGAGTTCATTTTTGAAGTCTTCCACCTCCTAAATTTAGAAGCGTAGATTAAATCCAAATAAGTGGTTAGTTACATAACTTCACATCCCTCTTCACGGCCCCCTCCCCTTGGAATAATCAACCTTAATCAGCTAACAGTGGGGCCCTGGATGTAGCCCCAATCCCCCAGAAGCTATTAAGCTTATGTAAGGAATGACATTGGCCTGGTGTGTTAGGAGGCTTTAAAATGCATCATCTGTCACCCTATCTTCCTCCTCTCTGAGTGTGTCCTGATCCATACATACCTACATACACACTCACTCATGCTCACCACCCCCCAACCCCGCCACCCCTCACATGTCCATCAAAATGCCAAAGCTGCTTAGCAAGCCTAGGCTTGAGCACAGGCAAGCTGAGAGAAGGCTGTACTCATCAGAAGGTTCAAATTTATCGCCTAAAAATAAAACCCCTGAATCTGTAAGGACAGCACATCCGGGGTAGAAGGGAACTCTCTGCCATAGACCCATTGACAGGGAGTGGAAAGGGAGGGGCAAGGAGGGAGATTTGAGAGGAAAATTTGGATTCTTAGAACTGCCCAGCAAAGAAATGGGCAGCCAGAGGGAGCTCCCTGTTGGTGGGGGTGAGTAAGCAGGAAGTTAAGAATTCCTGCGCTGAGCACAGATTGAATAGTGGGATTTATCCACAGTCTGCCGCATGCTAGGAACTATGTTCTGTGGCTACTGATGGAGATGGCAAAAGGGTGGCATCTCACATGCCAAACTCTGCCAACTGAGAGGCTTCTTGCAGTTCTGGACACACAGAGGGGGACTCTGAAGATCAATAAGAAAGAGTTATCTTGAGTGATTAGCAATGTCTGCCATGGATACAGAAAAACAGTGAAGGGTGTGTTATTTGTCAATGCTCTATCATATCATTTATTAATTCCGGTGTAGGCAAGGAAGCTGGGGTTCACAGCAGGTTTCCAGTTGGTAGGTGGCAAAACCAAATATGGACACAGGCAGTCTGGCATCAAAGTCTGTTGTGGCCAGTACATTATCCGCTACTCCATGATGTCAAGAAAGGTCTTGAGGCTCAATATGTAACCACCAGGTAACAGGGTCCCTCATCTTCAAATGCCATTTAGGTTTGCAGTCTCTTAGTTTTGACTTTAAAGCTGCAATGGCTGCCCCAGGGAAGAACAATGCAGGTCACTCCCAGACTTTGGACAGACCCTCCAATAATCCATCACCCATCTCTGACTCCTGATCCTGAGAAGTGAGACTGTACGGGTAGTCCTTCCTATCATACAAAAGGGGAAACTGAGGCAACCAAACATAAGCTGCCTCTTCCTCCATCCCTGACATACCAGAGAGCCCATTCCACAGCAGACATAGCACAGGAGGTTCAAGGGGGCAGAGGGACCATGGTAAGATACTTGAGTCACATGCCTCTCGGCCCAGCTTGCCATAGCAGCAGTTGGCTTCTTGGTCCCACCTGTTCCATATCAGCTCCCTGACGAGGTCTTTAGCACCATACCACAAGACCTCTGATCAGGTTCAGGGTAGCCCTCAGCCTCAATCACGTGATACCTTGCATGGACGCCCCATTCTTGGATAACATGTCTGTGGTCAAGCATCATCAGAGTTTTGCCTCTGTAGTCTGCAGGCCCCTTTCCAATGGCTTCTCATGTCCCCTTCTAAGCCATCCACATCCTTCCCTCTCAGAGCCCTGTCCCTTCAGCCCTACTGTCCAGCTTTGTGTCTCCCACTTCTTCCAGGGGAGATTTCACCCCCTCTCCCAGCTCAGAAACACAGCTGCCAGAGAGGGGAGATTTCACAAGGGCCGGTGGTTAGACCCAAATGCAAAAGTTCTCAAACCAAATGTGGCTTGGGGCTGTCGCACCCTCACTCTTCTTGTAAACACAGGGACAGTAGGATAACAAAGCAAGTTGGGCTCATTGAGGCCACTCGGGAGCTTGGCCCAGACCCCAGAGCTGGGGGATCCAAGGGCAAGGCTGCTTTTCTATGGTGCCAGCTGGTGCCTTGTTGTGCAAGGCTGGGGGATGGGGCCAGGGGCCAGGACTGCTGAGGCTGGGAAAGAAGGCTAGGTACTTCTGCCCACTGGAAGTTAACCTTGGATGGGCTTCAAAGCAGGCAAAGAGGTTTCCTGACGCCACAAAAGTGCCTCCTCCTCTATGATTAAACCCCGAGGCTCACCCTCGCATACAGATAAGTCAGGAGGCAAACTTCTGGCTGCAAAAGGTGGACCCTGGACATCCACTTATTCTGGAATGGACTTGAGCCTTTCTTTACAGTCCATTAACTGAAGCTGCCTGGAAAATCACAGAGGCCAGTCATTTCCAAATTCTTGGCATCAGATCTCTTTGCACAAACAAAATCTTTCTTGAAAACTCAGTCCGTTAAAACAGCAAAGCTCACCAGGTGTCCAGGTGGGATGATCCTGGGGCCCCTCTAAGATGCTGGAGAAATAAAGCATCTGCCTGGGTTTCCCTCAGGTTGGGGGTTCCTGGTTATCGGAACCACCTGCCCCAGCAAGGGTTAAGAGGGGCTGGAAGTGCCTGCCGACAGCCTAGGATACTGTGATTGTCACATCTATTTCTGTCACCTGTTTGCCTTTCTGAGCCCCGTGCCGCCACAGCTGACATTTAAATGAGTTTGCATTTGTGGATCCCACACCAACTGGTGCTGTGGGTACCGTGGGGTACTGAGTAAGGAGGGCCCAAACTGGACAGATGGAAGGGAGTGGCTATGGGGATTATGATGGTGTGAGCACAGACCTTCGGCAGTGGCCGGAAGCGTCTGAAGTGCCTTAAAGAGACAAACCAAGGTGCTGCAGAACACTGGGAGATGGGCAGGACTGTTCTAGGCACTCTGCCCTTGTGCTGTGTGGCCCCAGCCAAGCCTCACCTTCTCTCATGATGATTTCATCACGAGGACCATTGTTTCCCCAAACACGAAGTGTGTTGTACCCACCATGGCCGGACACAGTATCACCTCATTGAGAAACTGGTTTTGGTCTGTCTCCCTTGGACTTTGGCTTCTGGTGGCTTACCAGGCTCTGGGGTGGGTGGGCAAGTCTCAGGGCAGTGCCAGATGGCCCACTGTGACCAGCCCTGAGATGTCACTGAACTGCCCTGCTAGCCGGACTGGAAAGCGTGTTGGTTTCTATGCAGAGTCGTGTTTCATTTCTGCAGAGCAGTTCCTGTGTTCTTCCCCCGGTGACATCAGTCAGGTCATTTCAACTATCAACAGGCTTAAAGCAAACAACAACAAAATCAACTCAACATCAGTATGGCATGCATGGGGTGAGGCACAAGAATATGTTAAGCTGGGAAGGATGGCTGGCTGACCTGCTGACATGGTGGACCCATGGAGAGGGTCCCATGGGCTTTGACGTTGACTCTGGGACAGCAACAGAGAGAAGGCTGGGTTGATGACTCAGGAACTAATAGCCATCAGGTGAACGACTCAGGCAGGGGTCTGTGGGCCTCTCGAGTTACCGGGAACTGTTCTGTGGAGTTGTAAAATCTGGAAGACAGAGGGCAGGTGAGAAGCCACTTTTGAGGAATTCCACAGGGCATTTGGCTTTATAGTGTCAGAGTGGGCAGGTTTCCCACACAGGCCTGGCTCTTCGCCAGACAAGACCCTTCCTTCCAGCATTCAACCCTCTGGGTTCACAGCCTTAAACCCCACATGACCTTGTGGTACTCTTGAACATGGGCTAAAGCCCAGAGTGGCTTTCTGACTTCAGTTTGAAATCTGGGGCCTCATTGGAAGGAGGGTGGGTAGCTCTTGGAGTGGAAATCTCATGGGTAGGCATGATGTAGACATCCGAGGACCCACAGACGAGGTTGCCAAGACTCCCCGGATCTGTGATTCGAGAGCCAGAGTCCCAGGATCACCCAGGCCTGGGTCATGTGACCTAGAGGAAAGCAGGCCAATTTGATTGACAGCTTTGACCCTTAACCCATCAAAGAAGTCAGTTTCCCCAAAGGAAAAAGCTGAAATGTCTTTTTTTGGGGAAAAAAAAGAGTGAAGGCTGCTGGGTAGGCAAGGAACATGGATGGGGCCTCCTGTACCATCTTACCTCTTTCGACTGGAGTCTTCTCTGTAAACAGGGACAAGAATGGACGGGTCCTTTGAGAACAGTTGAGGAGACTGAATGATGTCACACATGTGAAGGCCTGGCTCTTAGCACTAACACTCTGTAAATGTCAGCAATTTAAAATGTTTTTTTCTTTCTTCTTCTTTTTTTTCCCCCCACAATTAAATCAAGAAGTGACAATTGGCCAGATGTGCCTACCAGATGCCACATGCACCTTTGGTCCCAGCCACAGAGGTCATATGGGTAGCCGATGAGGGTTCAAATCTCAGAACCAGGACTGAGACTGTGCAGTGGGAATAGCTAGCATGGATTGAGCACCTGCTGTATACCAGTCCTGGACCATGCTTCCACAGGCATCTCCCTCCAGTCTTATGAGTTAGTTGCTGTTGTTAGAAGCCTCACAGGTCACTGAGGAAACAGAGGCAGGACATGATAAGTCTCCTGTGTAACCTAGGCAGGATCCACAGCTGTAAGTGATGGAGCTGAGCTTATCTACCTTAAGATGAGAAGGAATCTCCTGGGACCTTCTGGGAGGTCCACAAGTCAAACTCAGGTGGAAGCTTGGCCAGAGCACTGTCTAGGCATGAGCTGGGGTGCTAACTGGAGCTGGATCTTTGCCATTGCTGGACTGTGAAGCTTCTGTCACTGCTGTATATAATTGTCATCCTGCCCCAGCACCTCTACATCTGTTATGGAATATTTAAACCTTCAAGAGTCAGGATCCAGCAAGAAGGGGAGTAGGGAAAGCAGAATAGACAGCTAGCAGGGTTGCTATAACCACTGAACATCAGTGTCTTGAGAGAATGTATCAGTCAGCTCTGTTATAGTCATGCCATGTAACAAGCCACCCCAAAGCTTAGTGGCTTGAGACAGGTACCACTTATTGTTCAGGACCTGTGGTTTGACTAGTGTTTGGGCCAGGTTAGGCTCCACTGGGTGGCCCTACACCTCCAAGGGTAGCAGTAGGATTCTTGGGTCTCTCATCTTCCTGACCTGTGTTAGGCTGGTAGAACTGTTCTCATGGCACTGAAGGCAGAAGCAGACCCATGAAAGCACTCACTGGATTTAAGAGCTTGTAGATTTTAGTTGACTGAGTACTGGTCAATATGCAGGTCTTGGTCCTATGACTTAAGGTCTGGCACGATCTTCCTTCTGGGTCCCTATAGACCTTGCCTCCTCTTATCCCTTCACTTGTTCAGCATGGCCCTGCAGTCTCTGACTTGACTGTTCTCTGCATCATTCATTCTGGAAGCATCCATGAGGCTCCCACTGGGCCCCATCTCACTCATACCCAGAGAAGCCTCCTTGTTCCGGGCTGAGTTATGTCCCTGATCCTCATGCTGAAGCCTTGACTGCTGATCTCAGTGGGACCCATGTTTACAGACAGTGTGCCCTGTGGCTTTGAGCTTGCTATGTAACTGATGATTTCCTCGAATGGCTCCCAATACTCTGGCTCCCATTCCCAATGCTAGGACCACAGGAGTATCCATCACTCCTGGCTCTTGGAGACAGGGTCTTATAGCTGTGACATATTTATTTATTTGTTTGTTTATTTATGGTTTTCTTAGTTTTTTTAATGGTTTATTTATGGTTTCTCTGTGTAGCCCTGGCTATCCTGGAACTCGCTGTGTGGACCAGGCTGGCCTCGAACTCACAGAGATCCGCCTGCCTCTGCCTCCCTAGTGCTGGGATTAAGGCATGTGCCACCACTGCCCAACAGCTGTGACACATTTAAAGGAGCCCACTGGGCTGAGTATGAACCAGTGTCACTGGGGCAGACACTACAAGGTTGTGGGGAGCACTGTGCACACCAGAAGGTAGAGATCTTAGCAGAGTGTAAGCAGGAAAATCCAGTCTGTCTGTCTTCTTCACCATTGTTCTTTGAAGGTCCAGAACTACAATTGACTTAATTAGGTACTCAATAAACACTGCTTTTAATAAAAAAGTTCTACATATCTATCGCTGATCCAAACTCGCTCATGTCAAGCAACTAAAAACAAATCAAATTCCCAATTAAACAAGCCCCAGAGTCTCCATTTGGCAGGACTGATGACTGGCCCTGATACAGCGTAAAGAACTGTGCCATTCACATGAGTATGTGAGTCCTTACGAACCCTATAGCTCGAATTCTAATAATCCTATTATTAAGACCCTGAAGTCTTGATAATAAAAACCCAGAGCCGGATATTGGGGTAAATGCTGAAAGATCAGAGAGACAAAGGAGCAAGTCACAGACACCTCTTACCTCTCTAACTCCTCAGCTTGAAACGGCTGAGCTCCTGTCTCCTCCCACCTTATATTCCTGTCTCCACCTCCCTAGTGCTGGGATTAAAGGTGTGTGACTCCCAAGTACTGGGATCAAAGGCATGAGATCCCAAGTGCCGGGATTAAAGGTGTGCGCCACCACTGCCTGGCCTCTATGGTTAGCTAGTGGCTAGCTCCGCACTCTGATCTCCAGGCAAGCTTTATTTGTTAGAGCACACACAAAATATCCCCACAGGACCCCACTGGGCTCTCCTTCAGTGTCATCGCTTGGTGCTGTGCCTGGGAACATGAAGGGGGCGAAGGACTGGGGAGGCATGTCTAGAGTTTCCTCCTGTGAGTGACTTAGGACAGACAGGACTCCCGGGGAAAACAGGGAGACTCATGAGTGAGGAGCCAGAGAAACAGGACAGGAGAGAGGCACTGTCTGGCAGAGGTGTCAGCAGGTACGGGGGAAGGGAACTTGAATCTGCAGGCTTTACCCATGTTAAAACAAACAACAGAAAAGTCACAGGAGAACAGGGATGTGCACTAAGGACCAGGCAGTATTCATGGGAGGCAAACCCAGGATGAAAGGCCGAGAAGGACTGGAGGGTTGAGGCTCAGCCTCTTCACAGGGGCTGGAGGCACCTGTGGAGGGAGAGCAAATGATACCAGGAGATAAGCCTGGAGAACAGTGACCTGGACAGATAGCCCCTGGGCTGGAAGCTTGGTGCTTGATTTTAAGGCTCTTCCTTTGGGATCTGGAGATGGGAGTCTCACCTTGCTGACTAGTGACATTGCAGAGAAAAACTGAGGATGGCTGAGGTCCTCTGTGCTGGGTCCTGTCTCTAGGTAGGTACAGGAACTGCCCCTCTCTCTTGATGAGACGCAACCTAGTGATGCCAAAACCTAGGCCACCAGCTGCTGCACCAAGGGCCCTTCAGGGCTTCAGCTGTACACCCGACCCATGTCTGTTTCTGACTGCACCATGTCCTGTCTCCACCCATCCTTGGCTTCCCTCAGACAGGCCCTGACTGTGACACAGAAACAGACACCCAGGCAGGAAGTGGTTGGTGGGATTGTCCTCAGGGTCAGAACACTGGGACCGCAGACCCTGAAGTCAGCACTGGGCAGTATTCCTCACCAAGGATCCCATGACTGTGTGGAGCTGTCTGGTGGATGTTTGCAGATCTTGGAGTTGCAACTAACTTGTGTTGGAGGCCAAGAGGGAGTTCAGTCAGTGGACCTCCTAAGGATTAGGGAATAAAAAGCTGGCCCTTTGACAGTACTCATTGTGTGCTTCATTCATTCATTCATTCATTCATTCACTCACTCACTCATTCATTTTAGAGAGAAGGTCTCGTGTAGCCCAGGCTGTCCTCTACCTCTCTGTGTAGCTGAGAATGACCTTAATCACCCTGCCTCTACTTTTCATGTGCTAGGATTACAAGCATGCACCACCATGACCAGTGCATGTGGTACTGGGAATCAAACTCAGGGCCTTGCACATGCTAGAAAAGTATTCTACCAACTGAGCCACATTCCCAGCTCTCACTGGGTACATTCCTGTGAGCTGGCACCCTTTTGTTGATGGGGACACTGCACCAACACAAGAGGAGAGTCTCAGGGCTGCAAGTGAGATGCAAGTTGTGAAGCCCGGTTTCGGCCCCATTGTCAGTAAAGACAGATCCAAGAGGGGGAGTCCTTGCATTGTCATAGCCCAGACCTTCATAATGTGGGCTCCTGTGGATGGCCACAACCAGGAGAAACACACACAGGACAGTAGCCGAACACCTTCAGCAGAAAGCCCTTCTAGAAATCAAAACCAACACCACATGGAGAAAGCATTGTTCACTCCTAAAATTGGGCAGGACCAAACCCATCTGATAAAGTTGGGTGTTGGTAAGAGGTGCTGAAGACACGGAAGTGTCAAGGTGGGGGGGGGGGGAGAAACTGCCCAAGGCACACATGCTGACTTCTGACCAGCAGCCCCATTTGAGAAGGAAGGATGCTCAGGGCTGTCAGGTGGCAGGGGTCCGGATCCGAGAGGCACCAGTTTGGGTAGTGAGGCCCCAGACAGGGAACTGACCGAGTGTGTTATATCTGTCTGTACAATGGCCAGGAAGCTGTCCACCTGCTGCTAGGATGCATTACCGGAAAAAGCAAGGCATCTAGCCATGCAATCCGCACAGGAATTGATGGGTGAAATTGATGTCATCAAAAGGAAGCATTCTCCCTGTTACGAGCACAGAGAGAAAGCAGTTAGGGAGAAAGATTTATGTCTCCTTCAGAGCCAAGGGCTTGTAGCTAGGGCGCGCTCGACCATGCTAAAGTTGGTAGAAAGAATCAAATGTTCTCCTTAGAGAACAGTCTAGAGGTTTGTGTAGACACTTCGCCAAAGAAGAGAGACGGTGCCAAATAAGCACAGGAAAACATGCCCAGCATCCCTAGCTGGGGGAAAATGTTTGCCAATGCTATGAGCTCAGAGCCGGCACTCACTTGTCATCCCAGAACTTGGGAAGCCGAGGCAGGAAGATCAGGAGTCCGAGGCCAGCCTAAGTTATGCATCAAAACTGCTTCAAAATAGTGAAACAGCCAGGCATGGTGGGATGTCTGTAATACCCAAACTTGGGAGGTGGAGGAAGGAGGATCAGGGGTTCAAGATCAGCCTCAGCTACATAGAAGTTGCGGACCAACCTGGGTTATGTTTGACCCTGTCTCAAAACACTCAAACCAACAAACATGGCAGTCCTGCTGAAATGGATGACAGAAATCGTGACTATGGCTATGGCTTTGAGCCTCAGATGTCCCAAGAGCCCACACATTGAATGCTTTGTCCGTGGCCCACAGCACTACCAGGAGAAGTTGAACCTTCAGGAGCTTAGGCTATTAGTGGGTGGTTTATGTACTTGAGGGGGATATGGAGATCCCAGGCCCTTCCTCCTCTGATCCTCCCTCCCCACTTTCTAGCTGTACAAGTAGCTTTAATTAAGTAGCTTCCTCCACTGTGCACTCCCACAGTCCCCAAAGCAGTCGGGCTAACCAACCATGTCTCAAACCTCTAAAGATGAGAAATGTTAGAAACTTTTCTTCTGTGTAAGTGGGCTGTCTTGGACGCTTTATCACAGTATTAGAGCAAAAGCTACAAAGAACACAGAGCCACTGGAACTTTCCTACATCTCATGGGCACAGTCCTTCTGGAAACAGACTGAACACGTACTTATCAAATTAAACATATGCTTAACACATGGCCGAGCTATTAGACTTTTGACTATTTGTCCCTGAAAAATAAAAGCAGACTTGTAGGAACACCCAGTAATGAGTATTCACTTTATTTGTAAAGGCCACAAACCGGAAACAGTCCCAAAGTCCTTCAACAGCTGAATGACTAAACAAACTCTTGTTACGTCTGTAATATGGAGTATTGCTCAGCAATAAAAAGGAGGTAACATTGTTGATAAAACAATAACTTGAATTGCCTTCAAGGGTATTACTCTGAGAAAAAAAACTCTAATCTCAAAAGATTAGGTATGTGACATCATTCCCTTTATACAACATTGTCAGCATACCCAATTATAGCAATGGAGGACTATTATATGTTTCATTATATACAGAGAACATAAATGAAGAGATCAGCAGTTGCTAAGGGCTATGGTTGGGGAGAGTAGGACTCTAAAGATTAGTTTTATTTTAAATTACATGGATGTGTGTGTGTGTCTATTTGAGGTTGTGTGTGTGTGTGTGTGTGTGTGAGAGAGAGAGAGAGAGAGAGAGAGAGAGAGAGAGAGAGAGTGTGTGTGTGTGTGTGTGTGTGTGTGTGTGTGTGTGTGTGTGAGTGCAGTGCCCTCAGAGACCAGAAGAGGGCACTGGATCTCCTGGAGCAGGAGTTACAGATATGAGCCTCCATGTGAGTTCTGGGAACCAAACCTGGGTTCTCTGCAAGAGCAGTGAGTGCTCTTAACTGCTGAGCCATCTCTCCAGCTCTGAGAGTGAGATCCTAAAGTGTTAATATAAAGGAATTTCTCTGTGGTGGTTGGAACATTCTACATCCCCATCCACAAACTCTTGCCGTGTGAGAAAATGTTATAAAAGACCGCAGAAGAAAACACAACCCATTGAAACAACCCCACACATGTGAAAATTGGTGGAGTCCAAATAAGGTCTGCCTTTTAGTTAGTCACACTGCGCCCATGTCAGTTTCTCAGCTCTGATAGTGTGCCATGGTTACATAAGATGTTGTTCCTGGGAGAAGTGGGGTGAAAGGTGCATGGGAGGTCTTGGGACTATTTTTGCAACTTCTTGTGGGTCTTAAACTATTTCAAAATTAAAAATAAAAGTAAGTAGCAATAGCATGGAGTTGCTTTGTTCTGTTTTTTGTTCCTTCCTGTAAAAAAAAAAATAGCAAAATGAGAATGTGTGTAGAGCAAGTGCCATTGGTACAAAAATTATCCTGTTGTTGCCAGAAATGTCTGGAAAGATCAAGAAAGAACTGGAAAAACTGGGGTTTGGGGTTTTTTGGAAGAGCAAGGAAAACCAGGGCAAAAGAAGAAGCCTGATTAAATTATATACTTGGACATCTACCACTTTAAAAAAAACTCATGTAGCCCAGGCTGACCCCAAACTTGCTACACAGCAGAGGATAGCTTTGAACTCATGATCCTCCTGCCTCTACCTCCTGAGTGTGAGGAAATGGGTGTGTACCACTGTCTTAGGGTTTCTATTGCTGTGAAGAGACACCATGACCACGGCAACTCTTTTTTTTTTTTTTTTTTTTTTTTTTTGGTTTTTCGAGACAGGGTTTCTCTGTGTAGCTTTGCGCCTTTCCTGGAACTCATTCTGTAGACCAGGCTGGCCTCGAACTCACAGAGATCTGCCTGCCTCTGCCTCCCGAGTGCTGGGATTAAAGGCGTGCGCCACCAACGCCCGGCGGCAACTCTTATAAAAGAAAACATTTATTTGGGGCTGGCTTACAGTTTCAGAGATTTAGCCCATTATCATCATGGTGGGACATGGTAGCTTGCTGGAGCTGAGAGTCCTACATCTTGATCAGCAGGCAACAGGAAATGAACTGTCTCAGTGGGCATGGCTTGAGCATATATGAGACCTCAAAGCCTGCTTCCACAGTGACACACTTCCGTCAACAAGACCACACCTACTCCATTAAGGCCACACCTCCTAATAGTGCCACTGCCTTTGAGGGCCATTTTCTTTCAAACCACCACAACCACCATGCCTAAAATGGTTTGTTTATATGTTCATATGGTTATTTTTACCACTGTGCTTTAAACCCTGGGTTTTGTACATGCCAGGCAAGCGTTCTACCACTGAGCTGCATCCTTAGCCTCACAATACTTTTTTTCTTTGACACAGGGTCTCACTGTGCAGCCCTGGCTATCCTGGAACTTGCTGTGTAGATCTGGCCTTGAACTCACAGACCTCCACCTGTCTCTGCCTCCTGAGTGCTAGGATTAAAGGCGTGTGCCACCACACCGTCCCCCACAGTCACCTTCTAAAAGTTCTAATTTTTGAAACTCTGAGCATAGACCCGAAGCAGTAGGGGAGCTAAGGAGCCATGGTTCTGACTCGGAGAGAACTCCTTTGCCCCGTTAGAACCACCTGAGGGCTGCAAGTGGCCAAACCTGTCTCAGGGATAAACTCCCATCTTCCTCAGTACGGCGATGCTATACAAAGGGGGAAACAGAGGCACAGATAGAGACGTCCACTTGCTCCCCAGACCTCTTGACCAGAGCTTCTCAAGACCTGAATCTCTGGGAGATTCCAGGCTAGAGGAGTCTGGAAAGTCGGGTGGGGCTGGGTTGGCCAGCAGTGATAGTTGGGAGCCTTGAGGTGACCCAGACCCCAGGCTTCCTTGTGGTGTTTACCAGAGAGAAAACGCAATGGAAGAAAGAGGGGGTATGGGCAGCCTGTGAGGGGCCTGCCAGTCAGCTGCGACGCACAGGACTGGGACCAGGATGGGGCACTCCTGGGCAGAACAGCACCTCTGCCTGCGAGGTGGCTCATCTTCTTCCCGACCCGAGCCCATTGCCTGTTGCACCGTACGCAGGCACAGAAACAGCAAGGCTTGCAAGAGGGAGATAAAACCTTGTTCCCCAGGGCTGCCAAGCTCATGACGCGGGAAGGCAAGTCATCCACCTGCCTCCCTGCAGATGGGTTTAAGGCATTTGTGGGATAAAGAAGCGGGTAATTGCAGGTGGTGACTCAACTCATTGCTGTTCCCGAGACCCACACTCAGAAAGCGTTGGCATGAGCAGACGCCGAGGTGGAGGATGGGACTTTCTGACATCAAAAGGTACACCCTGAAGAGTCGTCACCTGGGCAGCTGCTGCTATCTTGTCCCACACAGAGGTGTGACCTACAGCAGAGGGAGACTAGTAACAGACCCCTCAACTGCACGACCTTCCAACTCGAGTCTTTTGAAGTTGGCTGAAGGCAGGCCACTGGAAGCCAGTGGAGCTGTGTGTTTTATTCAGCATCCTCTACACTTTCTCTTTCTCAGGACTCTGCTCCCGTCTCATAAATGATGAGCAAGTTGGTGCCTGCCTCCCCAGGCCTAGTGCCAGGCTCCATCAAGCTTAGGCAGCGACGCCCATCAACAGTAGCTTTAAAACCTAAGACCAGCCCAGGTGAAAGGGTCCTTGGCAAGACTCACACGGGGAATATTCCACAGCAACCTGCAGGAGCCAGTCACAGCTATGGGCATGGCAATCATGAAGCTCTGTGTGTGCTGAGCCAAGGCAACTTGGAGGTGGGGATGTACAGTCTGTATTGTTTACGAGGACTGCATCTGGGATGTGAGAAGTCAAGGTCAAGGTGACCTCCGGGGACTGTGGCCACACAGGCACGTTCACTCGTGACAACTGGACTGGGAAGGAAGTGGCTACCTGAGACTGGAACTCAGTTCCCTCACTTTGTGAGCACAAGCAGAGTTCCTGCTCATTGAGAGCATCTTGAAGGTCAGGGGGTGACAGGTGATCTCATGGTTGTGGAGGTGACTTCATGAGAGGTGATCCCAGGGATGGATAGAGTCACCTGGTGGCTCTCAGACCTAGTGTGGGAGCTGCTTTGTGGATCTGGGAAGCCTGTGCTCCTGATGGACTCTATTCATGTCCCTGTCCCCGAGACCAGATGGACCAGGGAGCCCAGAGGGCCTCCTGAGAGCCCGTGAGCTACACCATCCTATCTTTCCCCTAGTGGCTTCCTTGTCTGGCCCTGGCAGTTCTTCTGGTTACCTCTCAGGATCATAATTGGTCACATTCAATATTAGGAAAGCCTGAGATATACAGACAAGCATGTCCTTGTAGCAAATGAGAAACCCCAAACCCCATTTCTCAGTGTTGAGTTCATGGTGCCAGATGCCAGGCACCTTGAGACCCAGATGCCCAGTTCACCAGGCCCATGGCCACCAGGAGGAATGATGCAAAGGACAAGGGTCATCCCTGGGTTGTGGGTAGGAGACTCTACACTCATTCGCTCTCCCACAGAGTGGCATTGTGGGAACCCAAAGTCGGCCATGCTGGCCTTAGGGGATGGAGGCTCCAGCTTAGTCTGGCCTTCAGGTGAATCACACCTGGGAAAGGCTTCCCTCCTGGACTTCATCCTTCCCTTGATTAAACTTGTTCTTTTAAATTACCGAATGTTTCGAGCATGTAGAAAAGTACAAGACAAAACAAAACACAAAAAACCACCTGTGAGTTTTGTACACAGCTCTAATTCTATCACGTTCCTCCTCTTCCTGGCACATTCTAGAGATATTGTTGACCCCAAGTTACCCAGCCCTGGGGAGTCCCGCCCCTGCAAGCTTATCCTCCTGTATTTGTTTGAACGCACACACCTGTATCTATCCATAACATCATCAATTTGTTTGCTCTCAGGCTTTACCTAAGTGGGACTGTGAGGCAGGAGTCAGTCAGAGCTTGTTGCTGGAGTCCCTCCACTCGATCTGTGCATGGCTTGAATCCGCTCATTGATAGCATAAAAATAAACAACAGTGCAACCAGCCTTCTCCCATTGATGGGTGGCTAGGCTTTTCTCCAGTTGTTTGCCCTCATAAACCAGCTGTCTTGGGCATATTCGCAGGTGTCTCCCTGCACATGTGCAGACCTAAGATACGAGCACATTGGCTGGGTTGCAGGTCCAAGGTCTGATGCTTCCCTCCTCGGTGCCTGAAAGTTTTCCAAGGTGCTATTTCACAATTCAGTGGCCCCAAAGATCCTTCTACATTCCTACTAACACTTAGGCGTCAAGACTAATCCTTACTTCTCAATGGCGAGACTAATGCAGGAAGGAAAAAGACCTGAGACCTCAGAGCTGACCGAAGAGCCAGGCTAGAGCTGTCTGTCCTTCCACGGTCCAGTTATCTGTTGCTCTGTAGCAAGCAGTCCCAATACTCAGAGCTTTAGAAGCTCACTAATTAATAGGCTGGAACTGTGGGTCAGCCAGTAGAGTGCTCTCCTAGCAAGCAAGCATAAGGCCCTAGGTTCAATCCCCAGCACCCCATAAACTGGGTGTTGTGGTACATTCCAGGCAGGAGGATTAGGAGTTTAAGGTCATCCTTGGCTATGTAGAGTTCAAGGCTAGCCTGGGCCACATGAGATACTGTCTCAAAAACAAAACAAAAATCATTTTTTTTTGTTCATGAATATGCAACATGGGTAGTGCTTAAGGAAGAGGTTCGACTCCGCTCCATGTGGTATCAGCTGGGATGGCTGGACTAGTACCTGGAAGGTCTGAGATGTCTTAGTAACAGCAATTTGATACCAGGTGGAGGGAGGCGGAGAGGGGACCACAGCAAGAGACAATGCAGGAGGGTCTTAGTTCTGCTTCACAGGGTCTCTTCCCAGCTTGCTTGGACTTTCTGAGGGCAAGGCAATTGGGTTCCCAGAGTCCAGCAACACACAGGGACATCTCTGCCCTACTCCACCGGTCAAGCCTTCATGGGTTCCCAGTGCCGGGAAAAGGATGTACCATACTCCACTTCCTGATGGAAGGGGTGTTGAAGATTTTAGATCTCATGTTTCCAGCATCTCACCTGCTGCAGCCACAGCCTTAGGCAGCACAGGGCTCAAGATGCTCCGAAGGGCAGCCAGTAAGTAGCGAGGGCAGCCATGATAGCTGCCCTAGACATCCTAGTCATCGGTAATTGCAGGACCCCAAGGGTACCCATAGCAGTCACGTCCTGAAAGAGACGGGCCAAGATTATCAGTGAGTGGCCATATCTGTGGATATGTTTTATTTGGTCCAATGAAAGATTTTGATGTGAAATTAATTACCAACATTTTAACTCAAAATATCAAGATTTCTTGGGTCACTGAGATGACATAGCCAGCAAGGTGCTTGCTGTCAAGCTTAATGACCTGAGTTCAATTCCCAGGACCCACACGGTAGAACGAGAGAACTGACTCCTGTAAGTTGTCCTCTGACCTCCACATGTGGACCATATTTATATTTAAAAAAATAATTGTTATCAGGGTATGGTGATGCATGCCTTTAATCCCAGCACTAGGGAGGCAGAGGCAGCTGGATCTCTGTGAGTTAGAGGCCAGCCTGGTCTACAGAGTGAATTCCAGGCCAGCCAGGGCTACACAGTGAGATACCCTGTTTTGAAAGTGTGTGTGTGTGTGTGTGTGTGTGTGTGTGTGTGTGTGTGTGTGTTTTAAATCAATCTAGATATCTGGAAAAATCAGAAGTGTCACTCTTGGTGACACTTAGTTTATGGTCACCCTGGGAAATCCTCTCCTTTATGGCAGTTCCCAGCTGCCCCATGGGACACTGAGTTGACAAATCCCAGAGTGAGGGAGACAGTCACTGATGTGGAGTGCTAAGTGATGCCCTGTAAGGGGAATAATCTCAGAAGCCTCCCAAGAGGAGGGAACATCTCACCTGAGTCTGGAAGATGGAATGGTTTGTAACCATGCAGGCCTCCAACTGGACACTTGAGCACAGGTCAGAAATGACCTGAGGCTGGAGGGTTTCCTGGGAACCCATTCCACAACCCCAGAGCCAATCTGAATGAAGAGCAGAAACAGAAGCTCCGTGGAGGTGACAGAGGGACATTCCAACTCACATTTCACTATCAGCACCCCCAGCCTGCAACGCCCTGGAGGGAGCACGTGTAGCTTGTGAGGGAGTACACGTGGTTGTGTAAATCACTCATTGGCCTGTAAATAAGAGGGATTAATTAACACATCAGGTTAGCTGGCGTAGAGAAGGAGCTCCCGGGATGGAGTGGGATGAGTAAGTGTTGGTAAAAGGCAGGGAGAGCTGGCGTCAGGGAGGCTGGGCTGGAACCTGCAGATGGAGGCCCAGCATGCTGGGACTGGCGTCATCTATCTGGGCTGGAACCTGTAGCTGGAGTTCTTGAGTTCTGTGGTCCTAGGGGAAAGGCTGGTCGGGAGGTAGGAGGAAGACTTTCCCTGGGCCATACAGTACTCTTCTGCCCACAAGGGATGCAGGGTAGATCTGCCTCCCGTCCAAGTACTATTCAGGTTCAACCCTGCTGTAAGTGCGGGGTAACAGGGCCCAGACAGCAGATCTCAACACCAGGGTTCTGGGGGCGGGGCGTGGGGGGATAAGAACTCCCAGCATACCAAGTTTTTAAGCCTTCTCTAAGGCATAAGATTATCTCATCCAATGTTTTTGGTTTATGTAGTTTTGAAAATACAAAGGAACATAGCTCTCAGACTCTACCAGACTTTGTGTACACGCTCCAGAGTTCGTCTAAGTTTTCAGGTGCAGTTTTCTAGGAGTCTACATAGTTATTGTGCTTCCTCATCCAGACCCAGTGTGGAAAGCCAGCCACACACAGTGAAACCAGAGACTCATCGGTCCGTGTTGTTATTTTTCTTCATATTTGAAGTTTAAGTTAAATGTCTTTCAACTTAACCTTCTAATGGACTTGTGGCTTTGAGAGACCAATATGATTTGGTGGGTCCTAGTGCCTCGTTCTCAGGCCCTTCACCTCTGTTTCAGAAGCCATTGTCCCAAGAGCCAGTGGGCTTTCTACCCACTCATCTTCTAGTAGGAAGAAGGTCCCTAGGGCAGTTCTCTGGGCACTGAAGTGGGGTCCTGGATGGTTTGCTGGAAGGCTGGCGTTGGGGAGCCCTGCTTCAGAGTCTCACAGAGCTCCCTGGGGATACTGGGCAACACCGCCATCTAGTGACCGAAAAGCAAGGCACTGAGAGGATATGCCCAGAGAACGAAGTTTCTAAACTTGGAACACTGGGAAACAAGACAGAGAATCAAAGCAACACTGGCAACTAACCAGGTCCTAAACATGCATCTCAGAAACAATTTTAGTGTCCACTCAGGGTAGATCGGTAGGGAAATCGTGGAAGGTCACTGCGTGGAGTGGGATGCTCTGTTGCCCAGGAGGCTTCAATATGCCTTACATATTGATCACCATGTGCGTTATTGATCAGGAAGATGTTCCACTGAATAGGAAGAAGGTTGCTAATCAGAACCACACCCTAGGAAGCTTATGCAGCCTGTGAGCTCAAGTCCATTTCTGCGCACAATAGAGAACATATCCTTTGTGCCAGCACCCACAGTAGTCAGCACAGTCCACACACAAGCCAGGAACACACAAACCACTTCACCTGGGTCTCCAACCCCGACTTTACACCAGAGCATGGCCAGTACTGCCAACTATATCTCTATGAAGCCCCTCAGGTCTGTCCTCCAACCCTCTCTTTTGGCCAATTCAGCATTGCATCTGGCATGGGTGACCCAGGCAGGACTTCTCAGGCTCCCAAAGGATTGAGGCGTCTAGTGTGGAAATTGCCGCTGGTCACAGTTCTATGAGGGCTTCATTACTGGAATAAGCCAGCTGTCTCTTTGTGGCCCTCAGGATGGCACTGATGGCCATCCCTCCCCGCTACTCTCCGCCTCTGCTCTTTGAGCTCCTAGGAGTTACACAAACCCGCTGGGCTCTTCCCACCGGGTTCTCCCACCCTGGAAAATAATCCATGCCTGCTGGTTTCTACTCCAACCTTAGGGCCACATAACCTCCATGGAGTGGGCTCTGTGGGTAACATAAGACTTTGCCTTGGTGTTTTTTCATTTGTTTGGACACCAAGCATTATTTTGACATAATTGAAAGGATCTAATCAGATTTTTTTCATTTAAAAAGAAATGAAAGAATCGGGCATAATAGCACATACATCTAATTCAGCACTCAGGGGGTTGAGGCAGAAGGATCAGGAGTTCAAGGCCAGTGTTGGCTACGTAGAAAATTAAAGGCCAGCCTTGGCTACATTGAGATCCTGCCTCTAAAACTATGGCCAATAATGACATACCAAAACAAAATAGAGCATCAAATGTGGAAAATACAAACTGTGCCAGGGAGTTCCAAACCTCTGACAGTGAGACACTATACTCTCATTTACCAAGTTCACTCAAGAACAGCAGAGTTGATTTACAACACACACACACACACACACACACACACACACACACACACCCCTCATAATGTTTTAAGTAAGTCTGCCATTTTATGTTGAGCCGAATTCACAGCTGTGCACAGCCACATATGGCCCATGAGCTGCAGGTTGAGCATGCCTGCCCAAGAGGACCATGGGAAGGAGGTCTCTGTGAACCGGAAGGCTAGGAAAGGCCGGCCCGGCACTGGGGAGAGGCACCAAAGGAAGGAAACCATTAAGACTGGGAGAAAAACCACTCTAGAAATGAAATGTGAATAAAGGCAAGGCCAGGGGCAGTGAGGAGAGGTGGGATCTGGAGGGTTTGTCCACCCTACACCCAGAATTCTGAGAGTAACACCACATTTTCCCCTTAGGGTCCCTCCTTCCCACATTCTCAGAGCCTGTCCTGCCAAAGGGGCTGATGCTCCATGTTGGCGTGTGAACTGAATCACAGCATTTCCTGAGAATTGTACTTCATGCAGAAAAGAAGCAAGCCCACGTTCTCTGCCGTCTCAAAGGGCGTGTTTGTGGTAATAAAACAGGGTCAAAGATGGAGGAGCCACCTTCCTGCTGACAGCATTTGAGCATCTGGATCCAGCCGCACCTGCCGCTGATTTTCCATAGACTATTTAGATCTGTGAACCAATGAGTTCACTCCTTTGGGGAGGTTGGGCTACTTCCCTCAGTGTCTGCCACTTTAACCCAAAGGCCCCTGGCTTGCCCACTAGTCTGGCTGGAACAGAGACTTGCTACAGAAGGCCATGAAGGAGGTTAAAGAAGGAGACAGAGACAACAGCTATTATGGCCACGTTTTTTGCAGCTAAACTTTTATCCCGGTGAATTGAGGCATCCAGTGTGGGAATTGCAGAGGTTTGAATCTTTGAGCCAAGTCAAAAAATCTGAAAGTACCATAGGCCTTCTCCTCTCACTGCCCACAAGCCACAATCTCTCTCCATCAAGCCAAAAATCCTTTGAAAGGAGACCCAGGGACAGAAATGGCCCCAAGCAGCCCTGCTCTTGTTCCCAGGGCTTTGGAAGGAAAGTGCCGGAGTCTTCCCAGACCGCATCGGCAAAGCCAAGAATCCACAAGACGACCAGCCAGGGCCGAAACGGGGGGGGGGGGGTGGGGGGGGGGGGGGGTGGGGGGGGTGAGGCAGCGGGGCTGGAGGGGTCATCGGATTTGTTTTCCACGGCTATTGCCTTGCTTCTGCTCGGGTTGAATGCTTTGGTCCCTGGCAGAGGGATGCTGTGGAGGCAGCAGAGAGGCAGATGGCTGTTTCCAGCCCCACTCTGGTCCCTCCTAAGAGCTGCCCAACAGGTGATGTGAAGGACAACCAAGAACCTAGAGGTAGTACCTGTGCTGTGTGTCCTCTCCTATGCCCAACTCGGTGCCTGCTTGGGGTTTTAGAAGAGGCCCTGTTTTCCATTTACAAATCAGATCCTAAGTCTCTGCTGGGAACAAGCAGAGCAGGAGTACAAAGGCCTGAGGTAAGTGAGTGTGGATCCCTGACTAGTGTCTTTTGGGTGTCTCCCACCCTCCTGCAGCCTCTGCTCATGACCTAACTTGGGTGTGTCTCCCTCTGCATCCTCTGGACTAAGACCAGCTACAGGCCACTTCTTGCTTTGGAGACCATCAGGCACGGGTGGAATTAGATCAGAAGACACAGAAAGATGCTTGTTGCTGTCTACCATCCTTCAGGGTCAAAACTGTCAGAGGCCTGTAGAGAATGCTTTTAACCTGCTGAAGGGTATATACTGTACGCACGTGCACACATGCACACTCACACACACATGCACACTCACACACACTGGCAGCTAACATCATTATTGGTGGCGGCCTTTCTCCTAAGGTCAGGATCTGGAAACAGTGGTCTATTATCAACATTTCTATTGAGCATTGCACTGTGGAAGCTGGTCCTTTCATGGGGTGAGATGTAAAAATAGAAAGATTGGAAAGGAAACATTCTGCCATGACTTCAGATATAATATCGTGTATGGAAAAATCCCTAATAATCTACAGGCTATGAGTATTAATCTTCATAAAAACCCATTACATTTCTGTGTCCTAGCAACAATGAGAAAGTATGTGCTACCTTCAATGCCCAGAATCATCAAATACAGGGAATAAACCTAATGAAGTCAGTACAGGACCTCAGTGTCAGTGACGGAAACTACAGAGCACCAAGGAGAGACAAATGGCCAAAAGAAACCAAGGTTCTTTGTTCATTGATTAGTCAACTTAATGTTGTTAAGACATGGAGTTGCCTGGACAAACCCAACCCAAAGCCCCGGAAGCATTTACAAGAAAGATGGTCTCCTGACCGCAAGTTTTATGCGGCCGTTTGAAGGACCTTTGAGATACAAGATGATTCCAAAAGAAAACAATGCTCAGAGGACTTTGCCTACCCAATGTCACGAGTTTTTACAAGTCCACAGTACTAACAGCACAGGCAGAGTCAAGTGGACTTGTAGACCAGGACAGGAGCCCAGAAACAGACCCATATATAGTCAGTCCTCTGGTTAACAGTGAAGGCAAGGGGGATGCTCTCTGTAATGGTCTTAACTGGAGTGGATAATCCACATGGAGGGAAAAAACATCATAGCACAAATGAACGCTAATTGAAGATAGGTCATAGACTTGAGGTAAAAATGTAACTCTTCCCGAAAAAAAAAAAAAAAAACAAAAAAAAACTCTATCTTCTTGACCTTGGTGTAGACACACATTTCAATTAAAAAATATTATAATTAAATGTGCACATGTGTGATATGTGTAGGTAAGGATGCCACAGCACATGTGTGAAGGTTGGAGGACTCTCAGGAGTTGATTCTTTCCTCCCACTTTTTCAGGGGTTCTGGGGAATCGAACTCAGGTTGCCAGGCTTGAGTAATAAGAGCCTTTAGGTGCTGAGTCAGCTCTATAGCTAAACAAAGATTACTCAAAACAGGTTGAGAGAAAATGTTATAATACTTCTGTGAGAGATGACTCAGGTCTGGCCAGGGATGTGGCTCAGTGGAAAGAATACCTGCTTAGCATACAGGATGCCCTAGGTTTGATCCCTAGCACCACAAAAACCAGGTGTGGTATACACCTTTGATCCCAGCACTTGGGAAGTGGAGGCACTAGGGTCAGAAGTTCAAGGTTATCCTTGGCTACAAGGTGAGTTCTAGGCCAACCTGGACTACATGAGACAGACAGATCACATAAATATATAAAGAATTTGCATAAATTAATAAGAAAAATATATACTTCCACACTTTAAAAACAAGCAAAGGGCCACAATTAGGCACTCCATTACAAAGCAAATGCACACGGCTGATAACCATACAGCATCATTCACCCCCACAGAAATGCAGTCACAGTATGCCACCATCCCTCTTCCCACTGAAGGGCAAGTGCAGGTAGTGGCTGTGCCGGTATACTGCCATCAGCGGTGGCTTGTGGCTGTCCCTCCTTCAGCTTGGTTTGCCAAGGCCCACTTGGTGGCTGGCCGGGGAAGAGCTTAGAGGTCTACTCTGGTCGGTCTCCCTCAGCTGGGCTTCCTGAAGCTTTGACCTGCGTGCGTCTCAGCTCCACTCACTTTCTTTATTCCATTGCATTTTCCACGGGGGTTGTTATCCCCCATAAACATCTCAAAACTTAAACCCCATGTCAGCAGCTGCTGTGGGGGAAACCAGCCTGTCCATCCAGGTGGTGGGTCTTGAGCATAGAAACTGTGGATGCTGCTGCGTGAGTCGCTGCTTAAAATGGTAGAAGGGTGTTTGACAACATCTCCTCAACCAGCACCATATGCTCCCCCATCAGCATGTTCCCTCTGGGGAGTGGGTGCCGGTGGTGGCTAGTGTCATCAACTTGACACAGTCTAGAACCACCTGGGAGAAGAGCCTCAGAGATTATCTTGATTACATCAGCTGATGTGGGAAGACCCGCCCACTGTGGGCACCAATCCCTGGGTTTGGAATCCTGAACCGAGCGAGAGTGGAGAAAAGGAGCTGAGCACAGGTGTGCCTGCATCCTCTCTTCCCTTGATGGAGCACAGGAGTGTAACAGGGCCCCAGACCTTAGCAGGCCCCGGACCTCAGCACAGTTGACTCCACGATGGAAGTGCCATTCCGATGGTAAAACTCAGCATGTAGACAGCGCCACCTGCCAAAACTAAAACAAAGGCCTAATCCATCAAAGTCCATATAGTTCTGGGAAAGTCTCAAAACGTACTAACCTTGCTTTTTAGCTTCTGTAGTTCTGCTTCTGGCTAACTGTTCTTGTTAACTGAAGTATGCCAACCCAGGCACAATAACACAGCTTCACAGAGTTAAACAAATGCAACGTGAACAAAAATAATACACTTTAAATTAATATTCTACAATATCCATAGACTCATCTCCTGGGCAATAGGCTCCAAAGAGGACACCAGGCACAGGCTGCACCCTGCACAGATCCCTGCCCTTCAAAACCAGACATGCTAATCTCTGAAAGAAGTCAGAATGGAGAAACTGAGGCTTGGGGGGCTGGAAGTATCCAGGATCTTGACTGATCTTGACCATGGCTGTGAGTGTATATATTTGCAGAAATCAACAAAATCATTGTGAGAAACTGTGCAAACAATAACATATACACATAGATATACATACAGAGAAACACACACACACACACACACACACACACACACACACACACACATATACACACACATGATCTCCAAAACACAGTCAAGAGTTAAGGCTCAGGAAGACTAAGCATCTCGGGCATAGCTCTGGAGTCCTATTGCCTAAACCCTGTCCTCAGCTGTCTGGTGCTGGTTTTTGTCAACTTGACAATACACCTAGACATGCCCAGAAAGAGGGAACCTCAATTGAGGAGTTGCCTCTGTCAAATTCACTGTGGCATGTCTGTTGGGCATTTTCTTAATTGTTGATTGATGTGGAAGGACCCACCCACTACAGGTGGTGTCACTCCTGGGCTGGCATCGTTGGCCTACACCAGAAAGGCAGCTGAGGATCTGGAGAGATGGTTCAGCACTTAAGACCACTTGCTGCTCTTGCAGGGGACTGTGGTTGGCTTTCCTGTAACTCCAGTCCTCTTCTGGCCTCGACAAGCACACATAACTAAGATCTCTGAAAAAAAAAATTTAGAAAGAGAGATCAGCATCACTGAGGTGATCTTCTGGAAGTTATTTCCTCAGGACCAGCACACAGAAACTGTGGTTCAAGGGAACTGAGACTGTATATCAAGCTGGCAGCAGAATTTGGCAAATAGTGTGTAAGAGTCTCCCACACAGTACTGGTTTTGAAGGTTGTGGGAAGCAGCTAAGGCTTGGCACTATGTGACAAGAGTCCCCAAAGAGAGGCCAGGAGGCCATTGGTGACGGTGCAGCCTCAGTTGCAGTAGAGATCCCAGGATATTAGAGAGGTTAGAATAGTGGGATGAACATCAGAGACAGTAACAGGGGTGAAGTAGGGCCGGCCTGAGCCTGTTGGAGAAGCTGTGTGTGCTGTGGAGGGCAGAGCACTCCAGCACTCCCTGGAGAAGAAGGGCTGCTGAAGCCCTTTGGAGCCCAGAAGATCATGAGTGAGTCTCAGATGCTGGACAATGAGCTACAAGATTTGATTTATGTGGTTCGATGCTGATTTTGCTTTTATTTGGTTGTCAATTCCCTGATTATTCCTTTATGGAATAAGAAAGTATGTAACTTATTTTTCATTTTACAGGAACCCACAGTTAATGATCACAGTTAAGAGACTTTGGATTTTAAGAGAGATCTTGGACTTTAAACTGTTGAAAATTTTAAAGACTGTGGAACTTAAAAGTAGAACTGTTGTTTGTTTGTTTGTTTGTTTGTTTGGCTGTTGGGTTGTTTGGTTGTTTGTTTGGTTTTTGAGACAGGGTCTTACTATGTACCCCAGGCTGTCTTGGACTTGTATTGCAGACCACTGACCTCAAACTCACAAAGATTCACCTGCATCTGCCTCCCAAGTGCTAGGATTAAAAGCATGCACCCCCATGGCCAGTCTGAACTCTGTTTTATATTGTGATATTAGCGTGAGATCTTGGGGTCAAGAAATTAAAAGGGTGTGGACTAAGGAAGTATGTGTTTGTGTGTCAAAGTTGCCATGTGGTGGAATGTCACAGTTTTTGTCAACTTCACACAGAAGAGGTACTCTCTATTAAGGTATCACCTCTATCACATTGGTCTGTGAGCACATTTTCTTGATTGTTGAATAATGTGTGGTACCACCCCTGGGCAGATGTGCCTGGACGGTATAAGAAAGCCAGTTGAATGTGAGCCTGAGAGTGACCAGTAAGCAAGCCAGTAAGTAGTGTTCCTCTATGGTCTTTGCTTCAGTTCCTGCCTCTAGGTTCCTTCCCTTTTTCTTTTTCCTTTTCAAGACAAGACTCTTCTGCATATCCCTGGCTGTCCTGGAATTCGCCCTGTAGACTGGCCTCAAACTCAGAGATCCACCTGTCTGTCTCCGCCTCCCCGAGCGCTGGTATTAAAAGTGTGTGCCACCACTCCCAGCATCCAGGTTCCTTCTTGACTTGTGTGACCAGGGAAGGGGAAGGAGTTGATAAAATAAACCCTTTCCTCCCCAAGTTGCTTTAGGTCATGGTGTTTTATCATAGCAATAGAGAGAAACTAAGTAGGACAACAGCATTTGGGACAGGAGTGATACTGTCCCACATCACAGAGAAGTGATTGATTATCCACAAGGCAATGAGCACAGGGCCGGGTGCTCCTGGGCGCTCTGAACTCAGAGACTAGCCCTGACAGCTGGAGGACACACTGAGGATGGAGGAGCACTGGGGATGTGGAGGGAGCAGGCAAACAAATGACAGACACCACCCAGTGGGACAGGGTGAGGATGGGGCAGATGCCGGTGTAAATATTTACACCGTTCATTGCAGTTTGCAAATTCCTCTCGAGCCAGCGATGGCATTTAGTCCTTTCTGAAGCCAGGAAGGGGAGGTGGCCAATCCTGCTAACTTCACCTACCAGCAAAACAAGGCTGCCCTGGAGGCCCGAGGGACATCAAGGATAGTGCATAGCTCTGTCCTTTCCTTTTGAAAAACAAGCGAAGTAGAGGTCTCTTTCAGGGGATTGACAGGTTTGGAGCTCTGAGAAACTTTGGGTCATCAAGCTGGAAGAAGGAGCAACTGGGTGAGGAATTTGTGGCACAGAGATGGCAAGTGAGTGGCCCCGGGTCACACAGTAATTCAGCAATGGGACTCGAACCTGCTCAGGTTTGACATTTTAACCCACACACTGCAGGCCGATGATGCAGCAATACGGAAGTAAGGCAGAGAGAGAGAGAAGTCAAGACCAGCCTGGCTTCTTCTCAAGTTCTTCAAAGACCAGTCTCCCTTTGGACTCAAACTCTGGATGCGGTTTTCATGGGAACAGAACTAGCCTTAGGGATTCCCAAAGACACAAGCCAGTACTAACTCAAGATGGCTTTCAGCTATTTGAGGAATAGCAGCTCAGCTGGAGGGACTCAAAGGAGAACAGACCTGCTTAGTGTCACCCTCAGGACACAGGGTAACAAGATGATTACCCAGGGCCCAGACCAGTTCCCACTGGGAACAAAAGATAAGAAGGTCACAGGTCTCCAGGATGGGTTGCCCAGCAAATATCCATCCCCGGAAGAGGCCGTGGCGGACCACTGTGTAGGGTCCAGGATGCCTCTGCCTTCCTGCATACCACCTGAGGCACAGTCAGTGTATGGTTGTGCCTGTCCTCGGTAGAAATAAACTTGGTGCTACCCTTTTGGCTTCTGTAATGTTGGGTGGCTATCAACCTTACTTAGGTCCTGAACCTCTGGTCACCTGGAAGGAAGGTCTTATATCAGACCCCTAAGCTCAAGTCCAGTGACCATGGAAACACTGTGTGTCACACCCCAGCCCAAGGTCCTTCCACAGCCCTCTGTCTCCCTCTGAAGGTTCAGTACCACACCTTGTGCTTTCTGAAGCTCCGCTTTGCAAACACTTCTGAGCCTCCCTGTGACTGAAGATCTTCACTGATCATATTTAGGGCCTGCCTCCCCCAACGCCTCCATTCCTAAGAGCACACCCCCTTCTGACCTGGTCAGTAGCTTCATCCATTCTGGAGTGGGCTGTGTAACAGCACGGCTCCCCAGAAGGGATGACCAGGGCCCTCTGGGGTTCTCTCCAGAGCTAGCAGAGAGGACCAGGGGCTGGAACCATTGTCCTCAACAGCCAAAGGATGCCAAGAACTTTGCTATGCCCTTGAACGTGTCCTGGGCAGGATGATAAGGCCACTGCTCAGCTCAGCGGTCTGACCCATGCCCTGCAGGGACAGGTGCGGACAACTGGGGCATGAGACAAGGACTGAGCATGGGATCGGGGGACACTGGAGGTTTCATGAGGAATAAGTGTCCTTCGACCAGCATTCAAGCACCCTGGCTACAGAGCACCTCTCTCTTCTCTCAATCTCTGTCTCTAGTCCCCCACTGTCCTCTCCTTCCTCTTTCTCCCTCTGTGTCTTTATCTAACTCTATTATTTAACTTTTAACTTTTATTCAGTTCAGCTGCCCTCCACCTCTGCCTGGCAAGCATGCAGTGACAGAGTCTTTGGGTTCCTACCCATCTTCCCTTCAAAGAAGCCCCAGAAATGAGGGAGATAGGACCCACCCTAGAATCCTGAACTTGAAAGAATTAGAAATGACCACAGAAGGAATTTGATACAGATTAACAATTAAGGAATAATTTACATACCATACCACTTGGGCATCCTAAGGTATGGCTCAATGGTTTTGACATTGGAGTCTGTGCCCTTGGCCAGTATATCCTACATCCTCAGAAAGTCCCTCTCTTCCCTGACCTATCAGTTCCCACCTCTGTAGAAGTAACCACCCATTGGAGTCTGTTGCCACAGTGGGCTGTAGTCATTAAAGAGCTTATGGGAGTGGTGTTGTCCTTTGACTGTGACCCATGATGCTCAGCACAGTCCTAGGAGGTTCATCCACATCATTGTGTATATGGGTCTCTTATTGGGAGTAGTGTCTTGGTCTGCTCCAGCAAACTTGGTTTGTAGTTAGGGCTTTTTTTTTTTGCCTATGGACAGCCATCTTCTTACTATGCCTTCACACGCCGTTCTTCAGTGTGTGTGTGTGTGTGTGTGTGTGTGTGTGTGTGTGTGTGTGTGTGCGCGCGCGTGCACGCAGAGGATGGGGGAACAAGAGTGCACCCACTTTCCTGGAGTTTTATAAGAACACAAATCCTGTTGGATTAATGCTCCATCTTCATGAGCCATATAACCTTAATCACTTTTACAGAATCCTCATCTCCAAACTGAGATGCAGTGCGGTTAGCACGTCCGCATGTGACTTCTAGGAGGGACTTGAACATTCAGCCCAGAACAGGTTGATGGCTTTGGCTCCCTTTGTTGCAGGGTGAGCAGCTTTCCAGTGTAGGGGTTGGTTACATAGGTGTGCTTGCCTGGTGTCTTCCTCACCTGTAGATGGGCATTTAGGTTGTTTCCCACTGGGGCTACTGTGAACAAACATGCCATGAATATGTATGCACCAGGATTTGGGTTAACCAACAGAGAATACCCTAGTGCACTGACAGCAAGTTCCAGCAGCCTTCAGGAATAGCTTGATCCAGGGGCTCTGAGTCTCGGCACCCTCCACACCATTTTTTCTACTGATGGCCTTGATCTTGCTGTTCGCATGAGCTCATTCCCAGGTTGCACCTCCTCATGTAGCTCAGCTTTTCTGTCTCTCTTATGAGCAAATGTAGAGACAGTTCTGTGCCACGCCCCGAGCTCTGGGTTGGGGAGCAATGAGTGCCCTCCTGACACTCACAGCGCCATGGAACCTGGGACAGGTGGACACAGATCGGCATAGAACTGTCTACAGGCCTGGATTTTGAGTACAGTGAGGGGTTCTGCAGAGTGGATGGAGCCACATTGTGACCATCCTGCAGGCTCCCAGGTTCCGTTCCTCTTTCTCCAGAGTCTCAATTTTGCAGCCAGATGAAGTCTTCCAGACAGCCAATGTCCATGTGGGCTGTTTGTTTGCTTCTAATCAGGGGCTTGTTTATGAAACACGGCTTGGGAAAGCATTCCTTATTCAAATAGACATTCAAGTCCTGCAGGAGAATTCCATGTTCTTGAGGTTGAGGACTTGGTGTTCCACACCAGTGTTATTCCCTCCTTAAGGACTTTCCGCTCAGTCACCGGGGCTAGCGAGATGGGTTATTTATTGGCCAGATTAAATGTGTTCTTTGGCCATAAAACTGGTACCAGTGCCCTGGGTGAGACAGACTTGTCTCTGTGGAAAGAGCTCTGATGATCATACACTCCTATACCATCTGAGGGTGAGAGGTTCTGGCTAGGTGTGGATTTTCTGTCTCAAACATTTGTGAGGTGAGGGCCTTCATGCGTGGTACATGCCAGCAATTGGACCAGACTCTGGGGGCACAGCTCCAAGCAAGACAAACCTGGCTGTATCTCTGGTGGAGCTCAGGGTTGGTTCATCCCATGAGCTTTGCATGTTACCTATGGTATGATTCACGATGTTTGCCATGAAGAGGATATATCTGAGTGACCCAGCTAGAGAAGGATACAATGACATCAGGGCTGAAGACATGTAGAAGGTGGACATAATATCACAGAAGGAAAGAAAGGCACACACAGGGTGGGGTGGGGGTGGACAGTACATGCAAAGGCAGTGAGTTGGGGACAGTTGAGCAACCAAGAGAAACAGGTGTGGGTGGAGCAGGGTGAAAGGCCAAGTCACACTAGGCCCTGTGTGGGTCAGGTATCTGTAGTTTATTCTAAAAGCCATGGGAGCCACCCATGGGAGGTGTGAGCAGGAGGCGGGCAACGCTGCCTCCCTGGGTCCTTGTACCAGTCTACCCTCAGCCTATCTCTTCCTCTGACCCTGCCCACAGCCCTGCTGACCTCTTATCATTCCTCTCCCAGCCTTGGAACCTGCTAGTGACTTTTCACTTCAGACACCAAATCGAAATCCTTTGCAGGGCTTGAAGTGTTGGTAATTGGTCAAGGCTTGGAAGAACGAGTAAGTGTGTGGGAGGTCACTGGAAACTATTATTGTCTTTCACTGTCGGGCCATAAGCTGATTTATGAAACAACTTTTTAGAACACTTAGCAGAGGTGTGAGCCAGGAACACAGCATGGTGGTTGTCACCATCATCACTGATTGTCTTCATTAAGCCAGGGTTACTGTGCCGAGTCATTTCCACACTGTATTGGCTCACCACTGTTACGAACCACAACAGCCCAAAGTTTAGTCACTTAGGCCGGCGAGTGCCAGCTCACAATTCTGTGGACAGCAGTGTAGGCTGGCCTCAGCTGGGCGGTTCTGCTGTTGCCTGCTCTCTCCAGCGTGTTTGTGGTAACCAACAAGCTGCAAGCTGGCTTCTGGGGACTGTCTGAAGTTGGGCAGAATCAGTGGGGATGACGGGTCATATATATCTGCTTATCCTTCCTGTTAGATTGGGCCTCTTCCTAGGGTGGTGTCAGATCCCCAAATGAGAAAAGATATTCAGTTGCATCAAGGTACCAGGCTCCAATGACAAGGTGAGAAAAAGCTCCTACCTCTTGACAGGGTCTTGACAGTGACCTTATCACTAGGGAACATGGATGGGGAGAAGGGTGAAAGTTTGAATCATTTCATCCTCAATAAGATGAGTCAAGTCTAGTTTGAAAAATGGGAAGGCTGAGCTACAAAGAAACATGTCTTACTCAAGAAACTGACAAATATTACAATTGAAACTTAAACCTCAGAGTTTATTTAGGTTCTGGAGACCAGGTCTCTATGTAGCCCAGGATGACAAACTTGTGATCCTTCTGCTACAGCTTGAATACTGGGATCTGAGGAGAGTGCAGCCATGCCTGGCTCAACCCTCAGTTTATGACTCTAATTTAATCTCATGTTTTGGACCCTCAGGACATATTGTCCACACCACTCACATGATAGTCTACGTGAAGGGAGCATATTTTTCAGGATACCAGGCCTCTTCATCATCATCATATTTATTGTTTATCTGTGATATACAGGGACTGCCCATGACTCACACAAATCAATTTGTCTCATCCTTCCCAAAGTCCTAGGAGGGACTGTTGTCCTTAGCATTCAGTACCCATGGGAGGCTGGTCTCAGGATCTCCACAGGTATTAAAATCTGTGGCTGCTCAAGCCCTTGTATAAAATTCAGGGTACAATCCACACATTGTCCTCCTGTAGAGTCAGTGTGCTGGGTAATGATGCTTCCATCAACCACGTCCCACCTGTGACCATTGTCACATTCGATCATGTTACCTAGTGATCTTGCCATCTACATAAGGACAAACCATGACACTCACACAACAGAATTGTCTACCAGAACATCCTAAATGTATCCTTGATATTAGAGCAGCTGTGCTTTAAGCCAGTAATGCAGTGTGAATGATGTACGGTGCTGTGACCCTGCATTGCTCAGGGAACAATGTGTGCGTGGGGTGGGGGGAGAGGGGACTGTACATGTCTAGTACTTAAGCAACTTTCTTTTCTAGTTGGGAAAGGATTTCACCCTGTAACTCAGGTTGACCTCAAATTTGCATGGCTACCCTCCTGCCTCAGCCTCTAGAATGCTGGGTTTACTGGTGAGAGCCAGCCATGCTGGGCCAGGTGCACTTTTCTACAGAACAAGTTCGATTTTCATTTGGTGACTCTACAGGTGCAGGCAGGGCAGGCTGGGTGTGTAGACTAACAGTTCTCCCATGGTGTAAGTCAGGATTTGAAATTTCAGGAGGGGCCTTGGGGTGTACTTCAGTGGTCAACTGCTTGTCCGGAATGCTCGAGGCCCCAGGCTTAATCTCAGCAACATGACAACATCAAAGACATCTGTGGTGGGGGGACTGCTCTTCTCATTTTGGTTTGCCCCACAATTAGGACAACATCTGGTGTCCCATTCATATTCTCCCTCTCTCTCTCTCTCTCTCTCTCTCTCTCTGGTTTTTCGAGACAGAGTTTCTCTGTGTAGCTTTGCACCTTTCCTGGAACTCACTCTGTTGACCAGGCTGGCCTCGAACTCACAGAGATCCACCTGCCTCTGCCTCCCAAGTGCTGGGATTAAAGGCGTGCGCCATCACCACACGGTTTTAAATGTGTAGCCCAGGCTGGCCTCGAACTCGTGATCCTCCTGCCTCCACCTCCTTCAGCAAATCCTACACGCGTGTGCCACCACAACCGGCCCGTCCATATTCTCTTTCCAAATCTGAGCAGACAGAGGCCCAAGTGGAGCGCTATAGGCCCAAAGTCACACGAAGTGGGACTAAACTCAGGTCCCCTTTTGCTCCCCACGGTGGCCTGGGACACCTTCATTACAGAGGCTGATAAAAGAATAAACAGATGATTGGGGTGTACACAGTTTGTCTTCCTTGAGGTGCCACCAACCAAACCTAGTCCCAGAGTATAGCCCCAAGAGCACTTTGTGACCACTTAGCACAGTGGAAGTACCCTGACCCAGGAGCCAAAGGCACAGGTATGTAGTCCTTGGTTGATGCATAATCTCGGCTGAGTCAGCGAAGGGAGGTCCTGGCTTTCTTCATCTGAAATACTGGGCAGTGAATCCCCACCTGCATCCCTGGCCCAAGTCGAAGGTCAGATTCACCAGAAACTCGGAACAGGGTTCTCTACTAAGCTCACCAGCCCCACTGGCTGTGGCATGGTCTGGGCCCCATGTTAGGAGAACCCTGACCTCCCTTCCATTTGTACTTCCTGAACCTCTCCTTGTAATGGCACTTAGGTGTCTAAGCTTTATCTGTTGGTCTGTTGGCCAGACAACACAGCTCAGGATAAGAAGAGTTTGAGAACACTGCCCAGTTGAAGCCACTCAAAGAAACAAAGCAAAAACGGGAACACTGATACAGTGCTAGTGCCATGTAAGGTAGACTGGCTACTTTGGAAAGCATGGTCATTTCCTAAGAGGTTAAACACCCTCATCTTATGGCCTGACCTTTCTCCTCCTTAAATATTTATTCAAGAGGAAAAGTCTAACCGTGTGTGGTGGTGCATGCCTGCCGCCCCAGCACTCTGGACCCTGGGGGCTTAGATTAAGAATTCAGTGTTATCTTCAGCTACCCGGCAAGTACAAGACCAGCCTGGCATACACGAGACCCTGTCTTTAAAGAGAGAGAGAGAGAGAGAGAGAGAGAGAGAGAGAGAGAGCTGACATTAAACACATTAGACTTGTAGTGACTTTATTTTCAAAAGCCCAGAACCCCAAACAGCTCAAGCATCTCTCAGCGGGCGAAAGTGAGACAGATGGCTGGTACACACTGCATGGAATTGTAGTCAGCAAGGAAAATGAATGAGCCTGATGTACATGGCGTGAGTGAGTCCCACAGTGGTTAGACACTTGCAGAACATGACATTTTGGTCAATGACTGACCACGCATATGACAATGGTTCCATTCAATCCCTGTGTGCTGTGTGGAAAACGCCAGAAGAAGAAACAGCATACTCTTTGGCTCTATTTACATAAAATTCTAAAACATGCAAACTAAAGAAGGATAGGGCTTGGGAGTGCTAGGGATGGAGCAGTGAGGGACAGACCACAACGGAGTATGAGGAGCCTTCTGGGGGTGATGGCCACATCTGTCATCGTTTGTGGCAGTACCTTAATAAAACACATCTCCAGGGGGGAGATGAGCGGGCTGGTGAACGAGCCCAAGAGAATCTGTAGAGAAACGCTGGTTCAACGCTATTTAAAACATCTCAGCTCGGAGAAGAAGGGAAGCTTCCAGATTCCATGCATGAAACCAGCATAACTTGGGCACCAAGAATCTGGCAGGAACATTGCTTTTGTGAGCACGAGGCTCTGTATGCAGCACACTCGGGGTTGTTACTCAGTCAACAGCCTGTAGCTGACCTAGATTCCCAGCAGCTGCTGTCTCCTCCTACTTTACAATGGATGCTCCTGCACAGTTCTTTGGCTGAGTTCAAGACCGGCCTGGGCTTCAGGGCAAGACCCTGCCTTAAAATAAGATCGAACAAATAAAGGGGGAGGGGGGTTCATTGGTAAAGCACTTGCCTAGCCTACTGGACACCCTGGGTTAGTTTCTCAGCTCATTTGGTGGCGGAGTGCAGGGGGTACTCTGGGGAGATGGCTCAGCAGTTAAAATATACAGCTCAGCAGTTGAAATATTTGCCATGCATGCAAGAGGACCCACGTAAATATCAGATGGCCCTCTTCAAATTTCAGCCCTGGGGATGGGTTCCCTGGAGCACACTGGCCAGTGAAACGATCGTATCAGCAAGCTCTGATTTAATTGAGAGATCCTACCTCAAAGAATAAGGTGGAAGAGTGATTGAGGAAAATTCCCAACGTCAACTTTGGGGCTCCACATCCATGAGCACATATATGTGAACACACACACTACATACCACACATACACATGAAAAGAAGAAAGTGGGAGAAAGACGGTTCTTCCATTTTTAAAATTACTATTGTTTGAGACAGGGTTTCACTGTGTCGCCCTGGCTGGCCTGAAACTCTCTATGTAGACCAGATTGGGATCAAAGGTGTACACCACCATACCATGCCTTCCCTCCTGCCTTTAAAATTAAGATATACTTTTTATTCTACAAGTACCCTTTTGTGCATTGTAGAATGACCGTCTTGTCTAAGAATGCAGTTCCTATTACTCTCTCATGATTTATACCTAAGCCTTGATAGCATTCTACAAAATAAACAGGGGAGGTTTTGCCCCAAATCTATCTACTGAAAGAAATTTCAGATCACTCAGGTTAAGTGAAGCAGCTATAGAAACAGTTCTGGATACTGACAAATTTCTTAGGAATTTAGTTAAAATTGGGCTTTCAAAATTCTGCAATCACATCCTCAGACATCACTTTCCATTTTTGAAGCTCTATAAGAAACCAGTGAGAGAAGAGAATTACTCATAACAGTAAATAACAAACAGCTTGGCGAGCCTGGGCAAGTGCTGGGTGAGGTGGCGTCACATGCCTGGCGTCCCAGCACTTGAGAGGTGGAGGCAGGCAGATCAGTTTAGGTCATTCTGGACTATCTAGTAAGTGTGAGGCCAGCCTGGGCTGCACGAGACTCTGCTTGAAAAAAAAAAATGTAAGTTAAGTTGTGAAGATACCCACGGACACATTTTTATTTTTTAATTTTTTGAGACAGGGTTTCTCTGTGTAGTTCTGGCTGTCCTGGAACTCACTCTGTAGCCCAGGCTGGCCTCAAACTCACAGAGATCTGCCTGCCTCTGCCTCCCGAGTGCTGGGATTAAAGGCATGTGTCACCACCTCCTGGCTCCACAGACACATTTTTAAGATGTCTTGGGTGCATCTGGATCTGGGCAGAAGATCATCGGGCATGGGTGGGGACTGACAGTCTAGTAGTAGTGAACACTTAGAACATAAATAAGAAAACAAAATGGAGTGCTCCACAAGATGGCGGCTCCTGCTCAACATCCCGACATCAGGATACTCTGAAGGCAGAAGCAAGTACTTGGGTGTAACCAACAATGCCCTGGGATCAGGCAGCCTACACCAATCATGAGCAGGGACCAAAAAGTCTGCAAGGACAAGACAAACATCAGCACACAGGGGCTATACACTCTAGCAACAAGGGACCCTTCCAGTGACCACATCTCCCACCAGGATTTCCTGCTGCTGACCTGGCTCTGACCTTCATGAATATTGCACATGGCACCCTGGCTAAGCACAACTGAGACCATGACCAGTTCACCTCCCTCACTCTCAGAAAGCATCTGCTGCGGATGTTCATTGCCCCTCCTCCACCTCCATCGGGTGTGGATGTGGTTAGTGGTGTACTGTGCACTGGGCAATCAGACCTGCAGCCCACTTCATGCCGTCTCAACCCACTGTCTAAAAGTGAATTCTGCCTCCAGACATGGTGGGCATCACTTAGAGCTAGGCTGTTGTGTTGTTAGATTCGTTTGCTATGAGTTTTCCCCTTTT